>RJWH01000439.1:425749-720827 GCA_004363575.1 Solenodon paradoxus
TTTTTTTTTTTTTTTTTTTTTTTTTTTTTTTTTTTTTTTTTTTTTTTTTTTTTTTTTTTTTTTTTTTTTTTTTTTTTTTTTTTTTTTTTTTTTTTTTTTTTTTTTTTTTTTTTTTTTTTTTTTTTTTTTTTTTTTTTTTTTTGACCAATGGCCTTTTCATGTGCTAGGATTCTAGGATATCACACCACATTAAGTCATTATCTCCTTAGAGATATGTGTTGTTCTTCAGTTTTTTTCATATTTTTTATGACCTTGACATTTCAGAGAGTACTGGTCAGGTATTTTGTAGAAATTGTTTCTTTTTTCTGAATTTTTCTCATGATTAGATTTGAATTATAATCTTTTTAAAGGCAGAATATTGCCAAGATGGAGTATTCTTTTCATTACATCTTACCAGGGTACATGACATCAAAGTGATTTATCACTGGTGATGTTAACCTTGATCCCTTGATTAAGTTGACCTTTGCCAGACTGCACCACTATAAAATTACTATTTTTCCTTTTCTATACTTTATTCATTAGAACCTAGTCACTAAATGCAGGCGAAGGAAATTAATCTCTGCCACCTTGAGGGAGGAGTATCAAAGAATCTGTAGAAATAAAATCATGACATTAATTAGTATTTTGTGGGAGATACTTGTAGGCTCTGCCACTCTCCTTATTATCCTTAAGAGTTTGGTTTACTCACTTAACCAGTTTTCAGTGGAGCTTGGTTCAGCAGCTATTACTAGGGAATCATAATGGTGCTTCCTTGATTTCTCTTATTTCTTCAACAATAATTATGTGAAATTCTTCTGTAAGACAAGTTTAGCCCTACTCTACTTATGTGTTTAATCATTTGTTTATATCATTATGAATTTGTGACTGTTTAGTCTATTCTTTGGGTTTTAATGCAATATTATTATTTTTTATTTTGCTGCTTAAGTTGTCACGGCTGTAGTCAACTCTTTAGGGTTGGCTGCTGTGTTTATCTGATAGGTATCTAACTTTTATTTGCCAGTATTTCTTTACTTTCTGGCACTACATGATGCTCTCGAGACACAAGCTCACTTGTGTTTTCCCTTTTTAGAGCTTTGAATCGGCAATTTCTCTAGAGAGCACTTGCTACTTTTTATTAGAATAATATGTACAAATTAAGATCTGAGCACTAGATATGTTAGTGCTACTGAGGTGTCCCGGCATAGAGAACCTCTCAGCCGACAGACAGTGGAAGAAATTTCACCCAGTCTAAGTGTTTGTATGAACAAAAACTTAAGCCTTTTTTCCCCACTCATTCTGACTCCTCCTGTCACTTGAAGATTTTGATATGACTGATTATAGATTCCCTACTTCTTCTACCAGCTAAATGTTGAAATAATCTTAAAGCAAATATCAGGAATCAGATTTCACTAGTTATAACAATACTCAGAAAGATAATTCCACCTTAAGTCACTTTTCTAAGAGTTTCTCTGTTTCAATCTTCAAATAAGTCTTCATTATTTATTGAAATAAATACAGTTTCTTAAAATACACAAAGCACTCTACACCTCTCTGTTTTCACAATTACTGAATGCTTGTGGTTCAGGCTACTTCTTAGTGCCTTCATATTTCTAACTGCAGCCTCTTAGCAGGAAGAATGCCTGCATCTCACACCACACACACACACACACACACACACACACACACACACACACACACACACACACGCCACCTTTAGGATTCTTTCCCCGACTTCATTTTATAGATTGGTTTTGTGGATTTTCAGTGCAACCATGGTTACTTGCACGTATTTCAGTATCATTATGATTGATTGCTTATCATTATGATTGATTGCTTATAACATGTCATGATATAGGCTAAGTGTTTTTGTTACCTGCTTTATCTTTTTACATCTTTCTTAAATTATTAGACTCTCCCATTTTGTGTTTCTGATTCCTCTATCTCTTGTAGAGTAGGGTCCTGAGCAATGCATTACGCCATTTTATTTATTTATTTATTTTTTAAAGAAGGATGCAGGCAGAAAGAAGCACTTTATCTATATATTTAGATGTTCATCTTGGTTGTTCCCCACACCCTGGGAAGTGGATCCAACTCCCAGGGATGTATGTGGGCTGTGCTCTGTGTCAAGGCATCTGACCAAAACATTACTCTCCCAGGAAGAGTTAACTTTCCCTTTGTTTTATCACCAACAATGAGCACAGTTTCTAGTGAATAGTAGGTCTTCATATATTTTATAGTGAGTAGTGGATGAGTAGACTCTGTAGTAAGCTGGCTGGAGGGAGGACTATTACAGTTTCCTAAGAATGTACATTTAAAAATTAAGTGCATCACATGTGCTGCTAAAATGGTGTGAATAAGAACAACTACATCTAACACTGGCTGTTCCTTAGTAAATATTTAAAATGTGAAAACACTTCTCTTAAATTCATTACATGCATTTTGTCAGATAACTTCTCAAAAACACTAAAAGGTAGACTTCTCTTTCCAATTTTACATGTAAGGAAATTAAGGCCATGGAATATTTGTCACAGCTTCTCCAGGACTCAATACCATTTTTTCCATTCTACCTAAAAACTGGGGACTGACATGTTGAGACCGAGTTCACAACAACAGTGGAATGCGAATGAAAATAATGTGCTTAATTTTTATGCCTGGCCCATAAAAACTTCCCCCATGTTCTCCTCCATTCTCCTTCCCTTTCCTCAGCTTGAGCTGTGTCCACCACTTGCTGAAGATAATTGAACCACAAGAGAAAAGGAGTTTGAGCCCCAGAATGTCTACTTGGAACGAAGACATTTGTTAATGGGGAATACATTTTGAATTTGAAATGAGCACGATTAACTTCTTTTTTTAAAAAAATATCTGAGATTTTAGCATTTGGTTGTTAAAATGACTAGCATCACCCTAAATAATAAAGAAGTTAACAAGTTATTTAGCTGGCCAACATCATTCATTTCTATAAAATAGGTGCAGCGATTAAAAGCTGGTTCGATCTGACTTCATAGTTATGTTATCCTAATTTATATGGCTAATTAGATTCAGTAGCATTTCAGGGGTTTTGTGGATTGAATTATGGTTTGTGTGTATTTATAGTGATATAGTTACTTTCTTTTGGTAAAAAGCTGAAGGAAAAATGAACTAAGGATACATTTCAATCATTGGAGTTTCTTTTTTATTTACTTAGCAAGACAAAATAATTTATTTCATTAGCTTCTCTACCATTCCTGGATTTTCAGTGTGATGTAGAATAAACATCATGGTTTTAAAATGTGAAAGACTTGAATTTTGTGACCTAGTTTTGGCACTACTGAACACATTATTTTGAAAATGTTCTTTAGACATCTACGAGTCTCATCTATAAAATAAAGAATAAAATCTTAAAGGATTAATGTGAGGAATAAATGAAATAGAATACGTCTAGAATTTAGCAAATGGGAACCAAATCAAATCATTATCTTTATTACTCATTGTTTTAATTTTTTATGCTGGACATAATCTTAACATTAAGATAATGTAAAGTGCTCTTGAACCGTATATCAATAGTTTTCTGACATAATTTTCCATTATATGTAATGTTTTTTCATTATATATAATAATAATCTAAAAGCTTTTATTAAAAACATAATTTCATGGATTGTGACTGTTCCATATACCACATGTTGCACTCCATAATTCTGGGCTTTGCTTTCTGAGGTTTTATCAGAGAAGAGTTATTCTCATTTTTTATTCTTTCCAGTTAATTGTAATATTTATGTGTGAAACCTCCATTTATCAATTCTTGGCTATCTAAACCTTTAGGGGACATTTAAAAAAATATTGTTATATATCAAATATATCTTTTAGTCATTATCTTTTGTATACATCATAGGTCTATCAAATGGTTTTAAAATGCCTTTTAAGTTTCATTTTATTTTGTTTTTTCAAATTCTTTTATAAAAACAACTTCTTTGTTTTGAATAGAAAAATCACTGTATTTCAACATACTTTGCAAGTTATTAACACTGCAAAATCACTTATAATCAGAATTTCTTGAGAGACCAGTACGGCATATTCATCCTCAATTATTCATGTAGTTAGAAGAGAGGTAGGAGAGATAATATAAAAAAATAGATTACCCCAAAACATTTATCTTTGACTTTAACATGTGTTTGATATTTTTGAGAAATAGATTTAATTTTAAATTAATTATATGTAGACAGATAAAATTTAGTTATATTTCTTGAGTGTATAAGTTATTTCAAGGAACTTTGGCTGTTAATTGTGACAAGAAGCTGGGATGATTCACCCAGAATACTTTTAGTTGACTTTTCTCTGTTTAGAGTCTTGTTGTTTTCTGTACCAACACTAACATGCCTGTACATTTTCATTGTGTTTGCAATGTCTTTCTTTAGTTAAAGCATAAAACCTGTTTCAATGTTGTTTTGGTTTTGGTGTGTATTTGGAAGACAATATAAGGATGTTCAGAGAAGTATGCATATAAAGTGCTTAAATTTCACTTCTCTGAGGTCACTTCTCTCTTCTTCCTAAAGATCACAATTTATCATATTTAACACCTAGAATTATTATGTAAACTGTAAGAGTGCTTCAGTTGCAGGGATTTGTGTTAAACAATTAATGTAAGTGTGATACTGTTTTTAAGTATAGAGATACTTTTGCACTCTTTGCTATTCATATTATTTGCTTAGGATTAAAGCAGCAGAAATGTGGTTACAGGAAGTTATAGCCATTAACTCAGAAATATATCATTTGCAATATAAGGAAATCAACTTTAGAATACTATAACTGAATTTAACAAAACTGACATAAGGTTAAGTCTTTTTAGATTGTGATTTTCAGACATTTTACTTTACACCAGTGAATATACAACTTCCGGCTAAAGTAACCAATGGATGAATATCTAAATTTGAATTGGCCATTAAGTATACATACACATTCTCATGGAAATTTTTATATTTGATCATTAAATTTCAACAATAATGAAAACAATTTATTAATTTAAAATACTTATGACATATGTGAAAACATCACAGACAATAACTAACATACAATTCCCGATGTAGTTGAAGAAATATATATATATGTATATATACACACACACACAAAAAATTCCGTATTTGTTATTTAGAACACAGAGACTTTAATGCCTGTGTACTAAGATATTATGGGTGTGTTAAGGACACATCTCTGTTGTCTTAGATTTGACCAGTGATGAACGCTGTGCATCTATTCTATAAAAAATAGAGCAAGAGTGACATAGACTATTCCATATTGTTCTATATCTGTAGATATATTAATAGAGATGATGAGAAGACTTGGGTGTGATTCTGACTCTAGTATTTTATGGTTATGCGAAATTAGAGAGGCTATGTATATCCCTGTTATCTCACCCATGAAATCATAAGATTTTTATGAGAAACAAGGTGAGATAATATATACAAAAATTCTATGAAAATTGTAAAACACAAATGCTAATTTTAGCTACATATTCCTTACACTAAGATTTGTTTGCCTACATCTTGTACACAAATCCCACATATTATAACTCATTCTAGTTAAAGATTATCTTGCAGTAAATGGTTGACTTATATATTAAAAGATTATTTTTATTCTAATTAGAATAACATTGATAACTACTACTTTAAGCAATGTCATGAATATTTTCTGTATTGATATTATGAATAAAAGGACTGAAAGTGCCAATACAAAAACCTTGATATTAATGAAATTTTGCATATTTTATATGAAGACAATTATTGAAGTTTGAGTGGGGTAACATAATTTGGAGTTTATAATATGGGAATGGGTTATATAGGCAATTGAAAATCTAAACACATAATAGTCACATTGAAATTCCTGTACAATACTCTTGTCTGTTTACAAAATTTCACTACTTTGGGCTTCTTGTCTTTTCCTCCAGATCATTTATTATTAGAGTCTGTATTTGAAGAGATCCTCAAAGATAAACAATTAGCAGAAAAGAAGCTAGGGGTTGGTTCACAGATAGGGTAATCAGTCCCTAAATAAGTGAGAGATGACTTGATTTGAAAGATTTATAAATGCAAAAAGCCCTTTTGGCAACTCTTGTGAATGCGTTTACTGGTCTGCTCTCAGAATTAAAAAAAAAAAAAAAATGAGAACTCGTTTGTTTTAAGGCATGTATATGACAAATGTAACACTTTTCTTTTTTCAGAACATTTATCATTAATCTTATAAAAATGATTTGTATTTTCCTAGGAAATTAGGAAGTAACTAGATGAATGGTCATACATTAGGTGAATAAATGAGAAAAATGCATCACATTCTAGGCTAGAGATGAAAGCAAAATTGATTTTCAATCTGAAAGGTAATATACTAAAGGACGAACATGTGGAAAATGACATTCGGATTGCTAGAGGATTCCTTTCAGTGATATATCACATGAACAACACTTATCCATTACTATAATTTCATAGTCACATTGGGGGAAGACCAGGGTCTGCAGTGTCATTGGTACATTGTTTTCTCCTACCAGCTGTACTTAAGTTAAAAAAAAAAAAATTTTGGCAGCTACATAAAAAGATCTAAATTTTCCCCTAAAGGACTTTGTGTTCTCTGTTCGGAGGAATTTCTTTTCTGTCACGTTGGTTACTGATACATAATCCTTAATCAGCTTAAACTTGACTTTCCAAGCTATTGCATAACATAACAAAAATAGAAAAGTTTCGATGAAGATGGTATCCCTAATGTACCAACACCAAGCAATTAACTGAAGTTTAAGAGATAGAATCATATTTAAATGTTTCCTCAGAGGCATGCTACTGGAATAGTAGATATCAATTTTAGATTATTTATGATTCTTATTATAATAAATCATATTGAAATGAATGAAACTAATCAATATTTATTTGTAAAAATTCAATGAATAGGGCTTGAAATTCCATAGTAAGACTCAGAAAACATATTTCAAAACACTCATTGTATTTCTTAATCATCTTTAATTAGTTATGTATTTTTATCACTAAACAAATCTTTAGTGAAGTTAGATGTTTTTGAATAGAAATACTTCTTTCAGGTTGTACTAGATAAAGATAGTCTGAAATAATATTCCAGTCATTCTTAATTTTATAATAATTGTTTATGGGCAATACTTTTTATCCGACAGAAGGAACTTATTATAAAATAAAAGCCTGCAATTTAAAGAATGTATTAAATTATTCCCTATTCATTTAGCATTTCCTTCATTCTCCATTAAATTATTAATTATGGTATATAAGAGTATAATTTAAGTTTAAATAATGAAAATTATAACAAATCTAATAATATGTAAGCCTTAGAAAAAATGTTCATAAATACTTTAGAGTTAAATTATATATTAGTTTCTATGTGTGAATATATAATGCATATATATATATATAGAATAAGTTACATATATTAGTGTGCATATTATGGGTGTACATATTTTCTTGAAATAGAGTTGAATAAAATTGAGATGAATTTTCATAATAAAAAAGCTATATATATATTCCAAGTTTTTATTTTGAACTTTTGAGTCTATTTTTTGTGCATCTACATTTACATTGCCATGCCAACTTGTATATCTACAGATCTTGTATTTTACATCTACAGATAGTTTTATAGGGTGGTAATTACATCAATGCCCCCCTTCCTGTATTTCCTACATTAGACTATATTAAGTTAAAGTATCTTGGAGGGCAAGATCTGTGTATCCTTGGGAGCTAATCTATGGCAAAAATATGTACTCTACCATGGAGAATTACTGAATTTATATTCACCAATGTAAGTAAAAATGATAGTACAACCTCAGTAAGTTATTATTTTTATTTTATTTTTTTAATGCTTAAGGGTCAAAAGCTTTGTTAAAATGAAAAGACAATGTTATGGGATACCCATTGATTTATATAAGCTGTTCTACTTATTCTATCATTGTGAAATAGCTATGATATGTGAAGTATTCTGAGTATTAATATTCCTCTTATAATTCAACAAATAAAAGGGGGGATTGCAATGATTAGAGCTATCATTCATTTCCTATATGAAAGATGTAATTCTACTCTTGATGGAAATTTGGATAATTTATGTTGTGTTGTTTTCATTACAAACGTTGTTTTATACATCTTCTTGTATAAATTGCCATACTCTAGGCAATGTATGTAAGAGTAGAATTGCCAGGATATAGGCAGTTTCAGCTATTAAAACTAATGCCAAATTGTTTTCTAAAGAAGATTGATACCCACCAGCAGATGAATTACTGTTCTTTTCATATCTTCTCAAATATGTTCTTATTTTCTTTTGATTTTATTTTTATCACTCTTTGATTTGATATGGTATCTCATTTTGGCTTGAATTTACATTTCCCTGATTGCTAAGAAGGTTAAGCATGTTTTTAAGTGGTGAATCTTTCAAGTTCTTGAATGTCTTCTGCCTTGAAATTTTATTTTTCTCCTTTCTTGATTCATAGGAGTTACTTATAAGGTATAACTAAACATTTTGTATTTGTCTTCACCAAATTGTAGCTTACTTTTATACTTTTTTCTTTGTACTGTTTTAATTTTGTGTTTTTATTGTAGAAATTCTTAATTTTAATAAGATTCAGTTAATATTTTCCTTTATGATTTTGTTGCTTTTTGTTGTGTGTCTTTTCTATCCTAACCACAATTTTTAAATGATTTCCCAATTAAAAATATATCTTTCTTAAAGGGTTATGTTATTTGTTCATCTGAAATTGAATTTTATAAACTGTATAAATATTTCTTAAATGCAGAAGTCTGTTTTATGAGTATTTTTGTCAATTGTTTACAAGCGTGCTACTAGCAAAATATCTTAATTACTATGTCCTTACGTTGAATATTTAAAGCTAGTATAGCAAGTTTTCCCCATGTGATTTTCTCACTAGGAAGTTCTTTGCCATCTTAGAAAAGAATTCATCATGAGTACACATGCTCACACTCACACACACCATAGTCATATACACGTTGTAATAAATCTTCAGGTGAAGTGGGGGAAAATTACAGTCTTCTTAGCAATGAACATGGTATATCTTTTATTAATTTAGATCTTGTGTTTTTTTTGCTAGTTATATACCTAAATTGCAGTCTTACACATATTTTGTTAGACATATCACTAAATATTCACTGTTTTATTGTTTTAAATAGTACTTTCTTTTTACTTCAGTTCCTAAATGTGTATTGCTAGTAACAAATGCAATTTACATTTGTAAATCAGTTTTAAATGCAGCAGTGTTTGTAACTCCTTTTATTAGGGTTTCCATCACAGATAATCATTTCTGCGGCTAATAAAAGTTTTGTTTCTCCTTAAACAGTATGATTGCTTTTGATGTCTATTGTATAGATTAAGACCTCCATACAATATTAAATAGGAAGTGTAACATTAAGTATTCTTACTTGTTCCTTATTTTAAAGGGAATCATTATAAATTTTCACTAAAAAATATGATCTGTGCTGCTTTTGCAGAGAAACTTTTTTTAAGTTATAATAAAAATGTTCTTTGATTATTAGTTGCTAGACTATCAGTTTTGGATTTTGTTGAATACCTTTTCCTTTTCTTTTTTGTATCTAACTAATTTATTTTATACATCGTAGATGTATCTGGGTATGGATTACATGTATCCTGGATGTATCAGTGGATTTTAGTCAGTGAAAGAGTCATGGGGTACTTGGTTGTGGAAGGATAGGTTGACTTAGCATTTTCAACCCTGCCTGGATAAGAATATGTAACAAAGTTGAAAGTAAAATTTTTATATTAAAAAATTTAAAGAACATGAAGCTCATATTTCACATCAGTGATTCTTATCTGTGAATTCTTCTTCTGTTTCTTAACATTTTCATAGTTTACACACAAGTCTGAAATGTGCACTATGCTCAGTCTCTAGGTTTATTGATTTCTCTTTTTAAAACTCATTCTGAAATCTTTAAATATGAATTAATTTTGGTTTTTAATTTTTCTTAACTTTTAAAATAATGTCATATGGCTAATTACACCTAGCTATACTGTTTAAGAAAAAACTCAACATAAATCATGAGTATACTTATTATAAATAAATGAAAATAAGTGAAGAAGGAAGTTGAGGTTGTTCTATTTTATTTTTCTCATTCACCAGATAACAACTGTTGTTTAATATGTATCTTCAAATTCTTTTCTTATGCAGTCATTTACAATTTACAGATACTTTATAAAATTTTTAAAATGTAATCATGCTGCACACATTATTTTGAAACTAGCTTTCTCTAAAACATCTGTTATAGACATTTTTTCATATTAGTCTCTGAGCTACCATGATATTTGAAATAATAGCACATAATTTAATTGTATATTCCTATAAAAAGTAAGTAATTGTTCCTTGGCTGATGGGTATTTAGATTCTAGTTCATTGCAAGGCTACAGAAAATAGTTAATACATATAGCTCATTAATAAATTTTGCAATTATTTTAATAGAAATTCATTCTAGAAAAGAATTACTGAATTAAAACATGTTTTGAATTTTGAAGCGATACTATTATAATGAGATTAAAATCATTAAATGATTGATTATAGTCACAAATAAAGATACCCATTTAATTTCAAACACCTGTGCACCTCAAGCACCTGTTTCATATACATGCCAACTAATAGGCGAATATTTGCCTTGCTTTTGTGACTACTTGATTTACAATTTATGCTTACATAGTAAGATGTCCTGCTTTTTTCATTTTCAATACATTTTAATAAAATTAATTATAAAAACTGCAGTGTTAATGTTCACTTATAATTTCTACAAAAAGTGAGTAGAAAATGTTTTGAAACAAAATCAAGATTTGCATATTTGCTGAGGCATGACTAGCTTCCCTTAGCTCTTTGCTCAACCCAACTAGCAAAATAGTATGGTTTGATAAATTGTAATTACGTTATTGTCTGATGCATAGTCTATGTAATTTGAAAATTATGAAACCATAGCTCTTTACGAGTATCTGTGAATTAGATATGAAATCATTATCTGCTATGTTCAAGTTGTCTTTAGTTTTGGTGCTGTTTCTTCAGTTGTTCTTTATTTGTCTTATCTAAGAAGGTTGTACACTTACATTTCATTACCAGTTTTTAACTTTAAAGCATTCATTAGCTCAAGTACAGCATTAAAAAATGTTCTATAAATTTCTCTTCTGTGAACATATGACATGCAATTTCTGTCCTTTATTATTAATGCATTTTCAAGGATCACTTGTCGGCAAACCACAGAGCAGCAGTTAATAGATGTGACTGGCTCCCTAATTTTTTATAAATGCCACTATTTACTGATAGAACCTTTTTAGTGTGTCACAAGCACAGATTTTCTTTAATGTTTCTAACTCAGAAGTTGACTAATAAAATTACTAGCAGAATGACTAAGAATGTGTACTTGCCAACCAGTCTGCTTATGTTGGAAATTTGGCTCTGCCACTCATGACTTTAGAAACAGGCAACTTGCTTAATTATTCTGGGTAAACACATCTATAAAACAGGAGCAAGAATGGTATTTTTCTCATTCTGGCTTTATGAAGATTAAGGAAAGAAGGAAGGTTGATTAAAACACTTATCAAAATATTGTCATTTAGGTTGTCATGTTTGATTGGTCATTCCATTGATTTTTATATAAATTTATATAACAAAACACCCTCCATTTGAATTTTGATTTCATTTTAATGATGTCGTAAACCATTTTAGGATTTATTGCTTGTAAAGTTTTAAATGACTAAGAGGATGCCATTCAAAATCAAATGTTTATCTTATATTATCTGTTACAAATATCTGATTCCTGTTGATAGAATCGATGCAATTGATAACTGTTAAACAAATGAATAATTGATAAATCAATTTGACAAAGCAAAAATGCCTTGTTTTTTAAACTTGTTTTGCTTTTTTTTAATCAAGATGTTGACTTGTACATATTAAAATATGGAAAAGGAAGTGAATTAGTATGAACTAAATTATCTGACATGCCAGTGAACACAGATAAATAAAAACTGAATATAATAGTGATTTAAGACATATTTATATCATGAAAGAAGCTGGAATGCTTTTTTAAAAATCTGCTATTTGGTTAACCCCTCTCTACATGTAATAGCTAGCTTTATCGCTATGATTTTGCAATAAAAATTACCTCTAGCACTAATGTGTTTTTAAGATATTAGAGCGGTATTACTTGGTTTTCAAGTATGTTATTGTTTTCAAATTTGTAATAGAAAAATTACAATAAGGATAATAGCTAAGTGGGGGAGTAACTCCAAATATTTGCACTAAGTATCCATAAAATAAATCTTTTACACAAATGAAGGAACAAAACACACTCTCCTTAAAGTCTGAGTGGTCAGGAAGCTTATTTTTATACCATCAATGCACAGTATTGACAGATGTCTGGACGTGATAGGCTTCCAATAAAGCTGAAGTACAGGGGCAAATAATCAGGTGCTGGAGGTGGGAAACACAAAAGTTTTTCATCATATTGTAATAGGGTATTGAATACATACTGTTGATATAAAATAAACACAAAATAGTTGAAATCAAAGAGACACCTATTATAATACTGAAACTATGTAGTATTATTACATGCCTTCTCCAGCACCCCTGTACTAAATTACAGCCTCTCCCTTAAGAAATACTAAATATCTAAAATTTCCTTAGTCAATTATTCTTTTTAAATGTATAATGATGACATCTGACTGTTTCATCCTACTCGTCACTGCTTCCATAGTAAGTTAGACTTTATTTCACTGGCATTGTGAGAGAGAAATGATACTAATCACCATTACCATGCTGTCTCTGAAAGTTTTACTTGGACCTCTCTAGAAATGACATTAATTTTTATTTTATTCTTATTATTAGGATAAGAATCTTAACAATACACTTTAATTATGTAGCCACAGTCGTGATCCAAAAGTAATTTTGGAAAATGAGAAAAAGCTATTCAATAGCAAACATAATTTTTATTGTAATGATCGAAGAGAAAACTACAGACTGTTCTTTTAAAAAGAACAAAACAAAACAAAACAAAACCAGCGTTGGTGATCCAAGCAGTAACTAGTATGCAAAGTTTGTCATACAGCTCGTCATATTTTAAAATCCCTATTGGCAGTGTTTTCAGTAACTGGCAAAGCTTCCTTTTGCTTTCTACTATTCCTTTGGGCATGGCCCTCCGCAATTGATTACCACTTTAATGGTTTTGCTGGCAATAGAGATTTTGCCGGCAAGGCTTTCTGCTATAAATTGCATACAGGAAGCCATATGTCTGTTTTTCTCTCATAACGAATCCAATAATTTTAGTGCTATATTTAGAGTCCATTTTAAATATTCCATAGAGAGAGCATGAAATAATTATTAAATTTAAAAAAGCTACCTGGAAGATGAGCCATCATGTACTTTTATCCAATATTCATCTGTAAAAAACTAGAATGCATCATCTACTAACAGCCTTTCCATGCCAAATTATCTTCTTCATACTTATCACTGTGGAGCATTTTATGGTATTTTTACATGCTCTATTCAGAAAAGTGCAAGAAGCAAATTGGCAATTATTGTAGCCATTAGGATATCTGTGATCCATATAAATCAACTTAAAGTGTGTGCATTAAGGGAATCTGGAAACAGAGAGTTGGTTGGAAAATTTATTTTTAGCAATACTGAAGCAGGAAATGGATTCAGAGCATATCAGACACAATGACATTGAGTTACCACCTATGATATTGTAGTATTACTACCTTACTAAATTTCTTAAAGGATTGAAAATCAGGGGACATTATGCCTATCAGATTAATCTATGAAAAATAATTAATTGAGTTATATCCAATTATGTTTTAAAAATTCCACACTTTTCTGTGTAAGTACCTTGTTTCCCCCAGTAGATGGGCAGTTGTTTGATTTAATTGACCAATTTGTATTGACGTTTTATAGATGCAGATGACCTCTAAACAACAATGAAAGAACTTAATCACAGATATGCTTTCATTGATTGTTAATAAGAATAGAAATATGATTATAGAAATCAAGCTTGTTATGCCACTGTGCCAAAGCTATATGTATGTAATTTATGTACTTTTGCCAATAACTTAATGAACACTTGGAGAGGGTGCTTCTCAGACACTTGAATCTGAAGAGACGATTGCAGAGTAACAAATACATGTTCTATCTTAATCACTGGCAAAATAAAGAGAAATTCTGGCACTGATTTTTTTAGTCAGCAATCAAAAGAATTTAATAAGAAGTAGCCGAATTCTTAATTCTTTTCTGTACATAGAGGACGAGGAAAGCACCTGTATTAGTTTGCTAGGGCTGCCATAACAAAATGTCACAGACTGGACCTAAACAATGTAAGTTTATTATCTCACAGTTCTCAGGCTGGAAGTCCAAAATGATGTTCTTGGTTTTTCCTTTGTGCATTTGCATCCTTACATCTCTGTATCCTTTTTTTTTTTTTTTTTCTTATAACGATAGTCACAATGGATTAGGACCTACTCTATAGGTGTTATTTTAACTTAATTTCCTTTATAAGAATCTTATCTTCTAATATTGTTCTATTCTAAGATACTGGGCAGTTAGGAAATCAGCATAAGAATTTCGAAAGGAAACAATTCGACCCATAATGGCACACATTCCATTCTTCTTCACAATTAGTAAAATATACATGCATTACCAGGATGTGTAAAAGATTGAAAAATATTTTTAGATATTTTAGATAATCAAATATATGCAGTGATAAAATCCCTAGATATTATAACAATCATGATTAATGAACCATACTACTATTTTTGAAAGAAGTCTGAGTTGCCAAAATAGGTATCATATGCAAGTCTATGTACAAAAGATCCTGTGTTTTACTCATAGGAATACATTTTAGGACTGCACTCAGATCTGATTTGTTTTTAATTTGTACATATTTGTAAGGGAAAGAGTAACCTGATATTTTAGTCTAGGGGATATGGGGTTTCTGGAAACAGAAAGGAGGGAGTTTTGTAGCAAAGGAAGTAGAAAGAGAAGCAATGTGTTTCATTCAAGTAATCAGACATTTTTGTTCAAAGCTAATTTGTTCCTAATTTATGGTCTGAAAGGTACAGAGAAGTGGGATGGAGAAGAGAAACAGGAGGAGGGAGAGCGCCAAAGAGAGGACAGGAGCGGAGAGAGAGGAGAGAGGAAACTTTCTAAGAAGTGATTCTCTTTTAAGATAGATTATCAACAGCCAAGTAGTTAAATGTACTGTTTGCTTTGCTGGATGGATATATATCCATTCATTTATGTGTGTGTGTGTGCGTGCGTGCGCGCGCGCACGTACGTGTGTGTATGTGAAGGTGAGCAGAGGCAAACAAGCAGGAAGACAGTGGTGGAAGAAGCACTTTAATTTATTTAGTTCTTCATCTTTGTTGTTCCCGGTGGACCCAGGATGCAAACTGCAAACCGAGATCCTTGGGATGTATGTGGGTGTGGTAGCCAAGTCAGCTGACCAAGCTGCTCCTCTACCAGGGCGGGCCTTTGATGTAAATATTAAACACCATTTTCTGGCTCTCTCGTCTCCCTTCAGATATTCTTCTAATTTTGTTTTGGATGACGCGGAAATTCTAGAATGATTCTAATTTAGTTTATCCAGTCAGCAACTTTCCCCTCAGTATGTAATTCTGATGCGAATTATGGACTCACTTCTATGAAAACAAAATTGCACAGTTTAGGGAACTATTCATCTATTTTCATAATAGTCATGGGCAACCTCAACTCCACCTAGGGGTCCTGGTTACAAAACTGTTGCTGAATGGCAATTTGACAGGGAGAAATCATTCTTTCATGCAGCTGGTCGGTGTTTTAATCCCCTCTTTTGAAAAGGGAGCCGCTGAAGTTCGTGATCTATTTGCTTTATGTCTGTGTCCATGTGTACTGCTGACCTATGACTGGTTGTGTACATAAACTGTTTATTACTTGACACTCCTGTTTGATCAGCTGAATTTCTCTTGACTGCAGCCTTTGATTAAATGAATTATTTATAGATTGCAGTTTTTGTTCAAGGCATTGCCATATGTAAAGTTACTGTGAAATAGATATTTAGAACAGCTAGTATTTTGTCATCCATTATGGGTAAGTCCCTGTGCATACACTGTTCTAAGTATCTCTGTAACCTCAAATTGGCAAATACCATTATTAGCCACAATACATGGAGAAACAGAATGTCATTTGGTTTGTTAATTTTTAGTTTCATATAGTCAAATGAAAACTGTGAAATCATATAGAGACAGACTAAGATGCTGGATTAAAGAATTTCCAAGTCAATGTTCATTTCACTCAGTTGAAATTTAAATGTATCTTAAAAATTATGCAATGTATTATTAAAATTTAAGTAGGAAATAATCAAGAAATAAAATGTATTTTAACAAAATGGATGAAACAATTGATGTTCTATACATTTTTGAGTGTCTGTTTCTTAATTTATAATATGACTGATTAGCTCTAGAGCTCCCAACTCTGTCAGAACCACAATGAGGCACTAGGTTTGATAAAGCAGTCCCAAGGGTTGAATTTTTCTTGTGTGTGACTGGTCCTGGCAGCTTGGATGTTAGAAGGCTTTGGGCTTTTAGCTTTTAAAAGTTTAGATGTGTCTGCTTTTTCATGCCAGCTGGACTTATTACTTGAAAAAACATGTCCTTTTCCTGCCATTACCTGTTTTATCATTTGCATTTCTCTTTCTTTGTAAACGCATTTCACACCCATAAATTTCCATGACAGAGACTTTCACATATATATTCCACCTTCAGTTCTGCAATGAACTCCAATTCCAGGTTACTATTGGATATTTTAGCTCAGAAATTCTACAATTCAGAATTTTCAGGTTATTTTCCTTCCTATTTTCAATACAGACATGGATGTAACCTTTGTCTTTTTTTTTTTTTTAATCGTAATTCAAATAGAAAAAGATAGGAGTGATATGTTACTTGGGGCTCATGAAGATGATGAATTTGGTTAATGTAAGACTTAGGAGAAAAGAAAGTATGTGTGATATTCGGAATAAAGAGTTAGATAATTTACTAGAATTGTCGCTTAGAGAAGTAGAGAATCTAGTTGTGAAATATGTCTGTGTAATTTTTATCTATTATCTATCATCTATAGTTTATTAGAATCTAGAAGCCTTCCTATGTCATTGCTAATGGTGAGGTTTAATAAGCTGCTAGTCAAGTAATGCTACAACTACAATTTGCCTTAGCAATTGTTTAGTCCAATGATTGTACTTTTCATTTGAGAAAACTAGAATTTATAAAAATGTGGCCACGTTTTCAGCATTGTAAAGCTAGAACTTCCAGGACTTCTGTGTTCAGGAGAGACAAGTGGAAAGTCTTAATGGACTGGTTTCGCTAGAATTACCATGGTCTGTGACTGATTTAGTAAAATGAATGCCTCTTCTTTCAAAACGAATTCCTTCATCCAATAGAGAAAGGATGTCAGAGGTCACAATTTATCTGAATTTAAAAACAGAAGAATTTTATATCATGAGGCACTTGGGGAGGGCGGCATACTAATGTTTTCAAATCGCTAAGGGAAACCACTTAGTAAATTGCCATTGAATACTCTTAAGAGTCTCCTAAGAAGTTTGCAAGTGCTCATGTACCTTCCAAAGTGTCTGGTCCAGGCCCAGGAAAGAACAATAATACTCTAAATTTAGGGAAAATTAGAAAATAATAATAGCAGTAATAGCTCTCCTCTTGTAGTCATTTGGAAAGTCCAGACACAATTCTGCTCCTCTGCCTCTTAGTGCTGGCAGTAGCGGGTTGAGTGGGGTTTCTTGCCTGTCTGTCAAACCTGTGGGTATTCCCACTGGAACTCTGCCCAATTGTTATACGCTCACCAGCTTTACTGTCTTGCTAAATATGCTTCACCATCAGGGATAAGTAAGGTTGCCTTGAGAAAACTGAACTTGCTGTATGAATGCAGTAACTGTGTCCACGTGTGTGTGTGTGTGTGTGTGTGTGTGTGTGTGTGTGTGTGTGTGAAGGAGGGATTGGAGAGAGAGATTAGAGAGAAAGACTATACCTTTGTCAATCTGACTGTTTCTGCTTGTGTTATGTGTGCGTATATGTCTTTAAGAACTAATATAGTCATCATTCTAAAAATAAAAAATAGAGAGAGAATATATAGAAAACATTCATTTGGTGATCCAAAGGATTTGGGAAAGGGGGTTGTTATTTCCAAATTAGTTCTTCTTTCTTAAAATTAAAATAAACAATAATTTTATGAAATAATATTTCAAATAAGAGCATAAAGATGTATTAAGAACTATTTTATTTTCTTAAAATATCCAAAATGTAAATAGTTTGACCTATGATTTTTTTTAAAGAAGTAAACAGATTTTTTTAAGTATCTAGACAAACAAGAAGACGACTTCTTATTTATAAATCTTCAATATTTTTTCTCTTGTGCTTACAATTAATTTGACATTACCAAGTATATTTTATAAGGACATACTGTATGACTTTGTTTATGCAAATATAGATTCCTTTAAAACATTCAAATAATTGATTGCTTGACTATATATAGTTTTTATTAAAACCATTTAGCTATATTTCTTTAAGCAATATATACTGAGTGACATACAAGAAAAGAAAGAATTTAAGAAACAAGTATATTTCAAGAAAGGCTCCTAAGCAAAACCATTGTTTTATTTAGAACTTACGATATATTGAAATAAAATCTATTACAGTCATTGAAATATGTAAGTAGTACATGTATAATTGTAAATTAACTGCTAAGTGGAATACTGTATTTTTGTTCCCTGTTATTTTGTTTGTTGAGAAAATGAAGTATTATGCTAATATCCAAATTCAAATAATGAACTCCCATTGATTATTAGTCTTGTTTGGAAAATATCTTTAATAATACATATCTGCACTTAAATCCTAAATACTTAAAAAATTCTCAGTATTTAAAAACACTTAGGAATTATGTTCACAAAATATAGCAGGAAGTTTGAGTCACAGGTTTCATGGGTTGAATTTTTAAACAAATAATATTAAAATGTTTTGAAATTATCAATAAACAATTCTATTAGTCAGAACCTACCTGAATCTACAGAAACTATCCCAAGATTTAGAATCATAAAACTTATAAAGGTACATACATTTCTTTAAGTGAGAAAATTACTGAAAAAATATGTAGCTGGAATAACTATCACTCATATCCTGTTAGTGTCTTTTCTCCGATGATTGATTTGATTTTTTAAGAGTATTCATGACACTGTCAGGAATAAAGGATGTATCTGCAGTATATCAAGGTGTACGCAACATTCCTATGAGCTTGCAAATTTATAGATCATGAAGCTTTCATATTTAGAAAACTTGTCCACATATCAACTTATTACTTAGAAGAACAGATATTAAGTGATTTTTCTCTTCTAATTAATTTTGACACCTGCAACCATTGGAAAAATAATTATTGAATGTTAGAATCTGTTGAAATATTACTACTGATCATGAGAAACCCATATTCCCATTCATCTGAAGGCACAGAATTCTCTAGATGGTACATGTAGGAATTACAGAAACTCTTTTAGAGTGTATAAACTCAGGTTCTACTATCTCTTCCTCATTATATTTGGGGTCAATGACATTGCTTTTTGACAGATGATCAACATGTAAATGCCATGTCTGTACTTCTTTTATGACAATGACATCGACACCATGTCAGTTCTCCACACCAATGTCCATATGTTGTTCTTATCACCTCAGAATGATACTCCTACATTTCTTATACCACATTTTTCCCCCTAAACTTAGTCCTTCCTCTGTTCACGACCTCAAATATAGACAAGCACCCCCATCCCTCTTATCCAGATAGTTTTCTGCCTTATAACACATTTGTTTCTCTCTTACTACCTACCCAAGATCACACAAGTGATTTTTTAATTATCATATCATTATTTCCTTAGCTCCATTACCCTCTCTATTTCAGTCATATACTCAACTCAGGCAGTCTCTTATACTGAAAATAGCTTCTGAGATTGTTTCTGACAGCCTCATCTCCCACAGATTGTGTTCATACTGGAAGAAGAGCAGTCCTTTTTTGTTTAAGGTTAGCCTTCCCATTTGTTCTCTTTTATCTCTTCTAGGACTTTATTCTGCTTTCCTGTATCATAAAGCTCTCTTGAACTGCTGTTATCTTTATATCCACACAAGCTGAGTTTTTTTTTATTACCATAAAACAAAGCAAAATGAAAAGCAACAATCTCGTCTCTCTGCACACAAATTATGTTCAAGCTATTGCCATGTCTTACTGTTATAACTGAAGTATTTTATCAGGTGTGAGATAAATGAGATAATTCATGAGCGAGCTCAGCATGCCCAGCAAGTGGTAAACATTCAGGATAATGTTAGCCATTGTTTGTACTGTCTTCTTGTTACTCTTAGCAATAAAAGAAAAAACACAATTTTGGGTACAGAGAGAGACATGAATGCCTAAACTTATCTGATGAGCAGCCAGTGAGGTCTTCCTGAAGGGAAGAATCTGTTGGAATGAGTAGGAGATAACAAAATTATAAGGGACTTTAAAGGGAATCCTGAGCCATTCCATTATCATGCTGACAGTAGTCAGAGAGTTGTACTGGTGTTTAGAGGAGAGAGCCAAATTTCTAGCCATCCTTCAACTCATCAGCATCACTGCACAACTAAAGACAGTACTGGAATTAACATACACTGCATTTTTCCAGTAAATTAACTGTTGCTCAAATCAAGGGAAGATTATATAACCCTTTTTATGGAGCTAAAACAAATTGTGTTCAGTATTACACAAATATTTTTCAAATCACTTGACTGTCAGTATTTCAGTGGCCTATGAAACATGCCTTTCTCTCTTTATAGTTGTATTATTGGTCTATGAATATATACTACTTATATAGGATCATATATTTATGTGTGTATATATGTATGTATATACATATATGTATATAAATATATACATATTGGTTATGTATTGTTATATATATTATTCCTTTCAGTTTTTATTAATAAAAGTGGCATTACTATTTTTTACAAATAAAGTAGAGACATTGATTTTGTAAGTTTGAAAACCACTGAGCTGTAGGATCTTGAAGATACAATGGAATGACTAGTTAACCTAGGCTAGTGTTGGCCAATGTAATTGACATGTATATATTTTTTATTCTAGAGTTGATTTTTAAGGTATAAGAATATTCCAGAAGTTTTACTAAGATGTTCTGTTAAACAGAAAGAAGTTACAGAAGACGTGACTCTTGGCCCCTACTCCCCTTAAGAATACATATGATAGATTCTTAAAGGGGCGTGATAAGATGTTTGGAATATAAGCCAGAAGCTGGAGAACTCCCCTCTCTGTCTCTTATAAACTTCTAACCTGCCAGTCACTAGGCTGGGCAGAGGGGTAGAGAATGTTGAATTAACTACATCTTCAGCAATTTTTTTTCAGGCTTTTTTGGAACTAGAGTGAGAACAATTCCAGCCCCAGACTTTCCAGTCACTTATCACAATCAGTGATATGAGGGCAACAGAGAGTTATCCTATGGTCGTTTGATTGACTGAGGAGCTACTTAAAAGATCTAACAAACAGCTCATGAATCTATCCTCTGTCTCCCTATGTGGACTCTCAATAGAAGTCTTGTCTAAGGCAAAAAAAGATCTTCCGTTACAAATAGAAAAGTCCTAAGTTTAGGAAATCAGCAGTGTGTATTAATTCATTTCTAATTACTATGCTAGGCCTGTGTATTTGTTTCATTTTGCTTAGTGACTTAGGATGACAAATATTATAGTTCTTTAGGTTGGAAGTCTCTTATAGTCTCACTAGGCTAACATCAGAGTGTTGACAGTTTCTTTTCTGGAGAGACTCTAAGGGAGAGCTTATCTCTTTGCCTTTTCTAGTTACTAAAGGCTGCTGCTTTCCCTGGTTTGTGGCTTCCCTACATCTTCAAAACCAGCAATGACATATTGACAACTCACTTTAAATCACCTCTTGGTCACATCTCTTCTAATTCTCCTCTTCTGCCTCTCTTTTTCACTTTTAAGGGTCCTTGTGATTATGTCAGATCCATCTGAATCATTGAGGAAAATCTCCCTACTTTAGGGTCTGTTGATTAACAATTATAATTCCATCTATAACCTTAATTCACCTTTAAAATATGACCTAATGTATTCACAGGTCCAGGGATTAAGAAATGTAAATCTTTGTGGGGCCATCATGCTACCTCCCTACAACAATTCAGCTTATTGATGCACTGTATTCTTGAAGGTATGAACCAGATCATGACTGTAATTAGAATATCCTACTCTATACCTTGCAAGTAATATTCCAGAGGAACTTGATCAAAAGGACATCTAAGTCTTCTAGCCGATAATGTATTTACAATTCAGCTATCTTAAGGAGTGACTGTGTTAACTGTAGAGGTATTATCTCATATAATCTTTCACCACAAAGAGATATCGTCTTACTTATTCTACTCCACGGCTGTACTGTTTAAGAAAAAAGGCAAAAACCATCATTTTCTTTCTATCCTCTTTTTTCAATAGATATGTAACCCAAAGAGTACTTTCAATTTATCATTCATATAGCTGTGGTATATTTGTTCCTTCCAAAATGTTTTATTTTGTACATTTAGTATCTAAACCTGGAATCATTATGTTAATACTTAAAAACCCAATAGTAAATTGGTTCTCATTTACCTTCCATATTTTTGTATTCGCACTGTTTTTTGTTTGGTGGCTATAAATGAATTGAAAAGGTCTTTTTAAAAAAGTTATTGATGTAACATCACATCAAAAATTATATAAATTTTGAGTGTGCATCATTATCAACATCTGTATGTATCAACATCTGTATGTATTAGATTGTTTTCTATGCAGCTACAGTCTCTTCTTGATATTTTCATTGTTACTTTCATTGCAGGATCTTTCCAAGACATAATAGATATTTGTAAGGGACAAAAACATGACTAAAGAGAGGAAAAAAGCTCACTTCTTGTGTGTCCTTTGAGACAGGACACAGATGAATGGCTAAGTTGACTTTATTTAGGGCACAATTTATGAGGCACTTTACAACCTAGAATGTCATGATGACTATAGGAGAAATATGACTTTGTCTCGCACAATTTAGTAGAGGAAAAACTACTGATCCAAATGAGCTATTTTGAGTTTATTTGACCCTCAATTAACAATGCCTTTCTGTTTTTCATTTGTCAACTTTGAGGATTAGGCTAGTTATCTTTAAGTTTTAAAATCTGTCACTTCATGTCTTTATTTCTTTTTACTTTAGTTCTGTGTGTATTAAATTATAAGACTACCACTTTTATAAACATATTTATATTCTTTTATGTAAGCACAAATAATAAAATTATTAAAATATATCTTTTGATATGACAGGACACTTTAAGAAATTTGAAGTCATGAGATAACAGTGATAACATTTACAGAAAATTAGTGGCACATACAGATTAGTCCCACCCAGGTGAGTCCCACTTCAGTAGAGTATTATAGACATGTAACTCAGATGTTATTTTTATTTATTATTTTTGTTTTGTGTATAATTTCTTTCATATCAGAATAATGAAAATATATTACTTCTCATTGCTATTTTTTCTTGAGCAAAACTGCCTGGTTTGAATCCCAACTCTGCTATTTTTTAGCTCTGTGACTTAGGTCAAATTAATTAGTTTCTGTGTGCCTCCATTTCTCATCTATTAAATCAGGGGGATTAATAGTATCTACCAATAGAATTTTGGGAGAATTAAATATGTTAGTATATATATAAAACACTTATAATAGAGACTAATCAAAGTAAATGCTCAACACTGGCGAACTATTAAATTCAGGAATCTGTAGTCTCCAAAATTGGCTTACAGACAGTATACCACTGTAGAGACACTCTGGGATGTTTGCCTCACCACCTCCCACTCTTATCTAATGCTTCCTAGAAACACTGGATTAAAGTTGTGAACAGGCTGGAGAGGGGTTGGTTAGGTGTGTTCTCTTTTCTTTTTTCTCTCTTTTCTCCATGGCAACACAGAAGGAACAGTATGTTTTGCATGTTAGGTCAAAAGATTTCAGATTTTGCTGTCAAGCTTCAATCCAGAGTCAATTTATATTCATTGCTAAGCAGAGACCACCTAATCACTCTCTGGAATGTGCTTGCAGTTTGGTGTTGCCATGCCTGGCATAGGATGTGAGACCTGCAGGATAGGCCTTATACCTTACTAGTTTGCATTCCATTAGAGCTGTTTTTTCCCATTTGGCTTCTTTCGACTCAATGGTGAGTCATCTAAAAAGAGAAATGGAATAAAATATCGATGGCAACAACAAATCTTTTCTTACCATACCTTCAGGGGTATATCCTTCCTTCTAGGTGTTTAAGTCTCTTTAGCACTACTGTAACCAATGTATACGATGTTTGTGAGTCACCTAATTTCAGTGAGTTATAAGCATATGTTTCAAATATAATGAGTAGTCTTTTAAAGATTTTTGTTGTCACCCTTGTTTAAAAGCCTTAAAACTAGGTAATGAATGATGCAGAGATAAAATACAAAATCGTACTTCCAATCAGCCTGCTCTTTGATTGATGGGACTTTGAGCATTTTTAATGTTCTATGTCAACCCAGACAACAAAAATACTCTTTGTTTATTTTTAAGTTTTAGGTTTTCTTTTTTCCTTTAAATTTAGTCCAAGGATAAGATACATTACTTTATATTTCTCCTTAGAAATATTTAAGGAAACTGATACCAGTGATAAGAAAAGAAAACTTTCCCAGATAGTTTATAATGTCAACGGGTCTTATAAAACTCATTTTATAATTTGCATATTGTCAATATAGATGTTGAAATAACTAGAAAGTTATGTTAATC
The DNA here is from genome assembly GCA_004363575.1 of Solenodon paradoxus. Taxonomy (NCBI): domain Eukaryota; kingdom Metazoa; phylum Chordata; class Mammalia; order Eulipotyphla; family Solenodontidae; genus Solenodon; species Solenodon paradoxus. Next base: position 450,578 of record RJWH01000439.1, read on the forward strand.
ATGTTTTAAATGAGTTTTATCCATACAAAGATTTATTGAAGAAAGGAGGCAAAATATTTTATAATTTTGTGAATTATTTATTATATAAATGATCATCGTAACTTATCTATGCTAGGCCTATAATTTTATATTTCTTACATTTTTATATGAATATAATTTAAATTATAGGATGCTTTGCCAGTTGAATACATGATAATTTTTGAGGCTACTTTTACGTATATTTAAAACCAAATGCAATGTGATGTAACACAGCCAATTCCCCATCTTGACATTTTTAATTACACCTAATCACCAAAGCCCAGAACAGATGTTACTTTCTGTATTACTTCTGAATCATCCCAGTCAGAATTTCATATTCCTTTGACCTCTAGCAATTCTTGCATATACCACTCATGTTGGTATAATTTTCATATGCATTTCCCCATCTATTAGAGATTATAACAATCTTGCAGAGAAGAATCATTTTATTCATTGTCTTTATCTCTCACACCACTCTATGCAAGGAAGTTAATAATGCTTGTCAATAAGTGTCTCTGTAGTTAGAATAAGTCCAGTTAACAGTTTGGTATACTCCAACCCAGACCAAATGAAGATTCAGGGATAGAATATTATAAATGTGGGAATACCAGTCATTTTTTTGTACAAAGACATGTAAGAATTTGATTTGTAATATTAATAATTTTTTTAAAGTTTAAACAAAGAAATAAAAGTCTTAGAATATTTCTCTCGAGTGGGAGAGGTGAAGGATTAGGTTCAGAATTATTCAAGAATCTCAAAGACAGGCTAATTGGAGAGTTGGGCAGAGTTCATATAAATTGTTACAGATGTAATAGTTTTGTATACCACTCAATGGCATTTTCAAAGGGAATGATATGTTCAATGATTGGTTGTAAGCTGTTTCCTTTACTTAGCATCTACTTATTGTAAATGTATAAAATTGTAATATGAATTATAATATGAGATTAGGTCTTAAAATATGTCTTTTCTTTCTTTTCTTAATTTAAAGGAAAGGTGCCAACAGGGATGAAGGCAAGTAGGCAGGCAGGAAGAGAGAGGAGGAAGAACCATCTTTATTTTTTATTTTTATTTCTACTTTTCACACTAGGTGCTTCTCCCCAGGTCCCAGACTGGAATCCAGGGGCATTTGGCTTGCTTCTTCAGGGGCAATTGACCTAACCACTGCTCCACCAGGGCACACCCCAAAATATTTCTTATGAGTACTTTTTTCTTTAGAATATCATGTAATTATTTTTGAAAACAAAAATCCTAAAAAATTATTTCTTATAACACATACTTTCTTAAAGGTCCTCACTTAATTTAAAAACTACTTAGAATGTAATTTCTCAAGACTAAATGTTAGCAGTCAACAATAATAAGTACCTTAAATCAACCATCTTAACATATTCAATCCACATTGTATGTTGTTGTTTTTTTTTCCTTCTGAAAGTGAATACAATAATGGTATGCCACTAGGAAAACATTTTGCAAATCTATTTCTGGAAGACATCATTCCCATTAGTGACACACAAAGCTATTCTTTTCTTCTAGGGGTTTCATTTCCCTGACAAAATGACCAAACATGAATTAAATATACAAAAAAAAAAAAAAAAAAAAAGGATTTCACAGTTAGTTGTATTTGTGTAAGAACACTGTTAGCAGTGGGATTTTGGTAGGAGAAAATGCACTTCCCTGATGAGATAATTTTTCCTGGGATTGAGTTAGAGGAAGGTTTTCTCCATGATATCTAGACTTTGAAACATAGTGCATGAGTGGTCCTGACTTTACTACGATGGAAGAGGAAGGAGAGGAGAAATAGAGTTGGGGAAAGATGAGTTAATTTTAAATGTTTTGAAGCTGAGACTATTTTGGGAAATTTGAATAGAAGCCTTTATATATATAGAGGCTATTATGTATATGGAAATTTCTTAAAACTTATGTATTCCTATAGTCAGCCTCCCAAGCATGAATTTCTATGTGCTAAAAATACTTTGCACAATATACCACAACAAAGCTAATGCAGGTGTTTGCTCAAATCTTATTTTTCCATAGGACTTTCCTGTCTGCATTTTTTGAAAAAATAGAAAAGGCAGCTCTTCCCCTGCATCCATACTCTCTGTTCTACATTTTCCAAATTCCGCTCCATATCACTGATTATCATTTGTCATTTTATATATTGAATTAATTTTTATTTCTTCTTCCTGCCCATATCACTACAAAGTTTGTCCTTGACTTTTATTCAAGACTCTATCCCTAACAGCTGAATTTGTGCCAGATATATGACAGCTGCTCATAATTTTTTTAATGAATGAATAATGAGACCATTATTATCCACTGAAATTCTGGATCAACAATATTTTTTGTATGGTGACACTTTTTAACATCAGAAGAGAATAAACACATTTCTCCAATTAAAGTAGTATTATAATGTTACCCTCAATACTGACCACGCATAGATTGAAATGTAACAGTTGTTCATCTCCACATATAAAAATGGCACAGCCATACTTTATTGTAAGAAGTATTTTCAGATATTTTCTTAATGAATGAATCCTTAAAATATTAGCCCGAGTAGAATGCAAAGTTCGTTCTGATTTAAGCATTTCCTACAGACTGACAGTTTAGGACCAAGGAATGATCTAGATAAGTCAATTACATAGGGGAAAGATTAAAGAACAATGAAAAATCATTTCCAAGTTTTTTAGTTTCTTTAATTTCTTGATTAGATATTTTATTCCTTTTTTTAAAGGTTTGATTAAAAATTCTTTATTAGAAAGGAAATGCCTCTTGAAAAGTGTAGATTTATTTCTCACTCTTTGCCATTTGTTATCAATGCCATTTTTGCAGTGAGGTATTTCTGACTGAAGAATAGCAGTAGATACCATGTCTGCAAATGGAGCACAGAGTGGAAGATAAATCACTATTGAGGTATTTGCTTTGATTGGATCAAACGCCAAGATTGCTAAGGAAGGATATTATGCTTTCATATGCATTTTTATTTATTTAAAAGGAAAGGTATATAGGCAGCAATAAAGGTAGTAGGCAGATAGGAAGAGATAAGAAAGAGAAGCATTTTCATTTATTTTATTTAGTTTTTCATCTTGGCTGTTGTTCCTAGTCCTGAGTTGAACCTGTGTCTTTGGGATGTTAATGTGGACTGCACATGCCAGAGGCTGCAAAGCTACAACTAAGCCAACAGGGCATGTGTGCTTCATATGCATTTATAAACAAAATGCAAATTCCCCTAACTCTTACTCATTAAAATACATTCTTATAATTCATAATAGACATTGCGAGATAGAGGAGGTACGAAGTTCATTCATTTGGTCACTCAGAATTCTCACCAAGAAGCCAGGTTCTTTTATATCATATTTCATCCTGACACCCTTAATGTGTTTACTTTGGTCTCCAGTCTAGATTGCTTGAGACCGCAAGTCTCAATGACACACATGCTCCAAGTAGCAGTATCCATAAGAAGACTGAAAAACAAATTCTTAATTTCTCCTTTTAATAGTTAGGAGATACTTTCCGAGAAGCACTCATGAAAACTCTACCACATGTATAATTTTACAGCAATCACTGGCAAGGGAAATAGGGTTGCTAGGTTTGTTTACTGACCTGAATTTATATATTCACATGATGACTAGTAGATACAACAACAAAATAAGCTTCTGTATTCCATTAGAAAAGAATGAAGAATTGAAGACAGTTGGACAATCAATCCTGCTGTTATAGGAAGCAAAAACTGACATTAATAACCAGGACTATATACTCAATGAAATCAGAGTTGTTATGTAAGAGTTGAAATGTGAAATACATGAACAGTCCTCTGCCCTATTTTATTCAACAAAATTGTCATCATATATTTAGGTTATCAAGTGAACTATTTTGCCCATAATCCTCATCAATGCTAATAGAAAAGGTATCAAATGTGAGCATCACAGAAAAAAAAAGAGGTACTTGCCACAAGGACATATTGTCACACAAGATTTTGAAGTTCCTCTAGAAAATTTTTACACATCAAATTTCTTTGTATATTTGTGCTAGAAATATCAACAATGCTAAAATAAGGGAAATAGAAACTCAAAGAATCATTTTGATAAGGCGCCAGAACAAATGTCTTTTGTTCTCAGAATATTTATTACTTAAAGTTTTAATCTTTTAAAGTTGGAGCAACAGCAATGTCAGGTGTTTTTGTTTTGTTTTGCTTTTAGCTAAGCCATTTTAGCTATCTAGTTTAAAATTTAGGGTGGATAGGATGTAGGGATAAAAGTTAGTTAAATGATCCAAGTACATCTTGTACTGAAGATTTGGGAATGTTGTTTTCTTTTGTGTAAGCCATGCTTGCAAGAATAGGTTGTCATATCTCTCTTCTAATTTTTACTTCACCAGCTTTTTTACCCCTTGATAAGCTCGTATGATGTTAAAAATATTATTGCTGAAAGTTTTTAAATGATTAACCTTCTTGCTAAACATGGAGATGTTCAGATGAAAAGTGAACTTGTTAGTGGATTCTATGCTCTAGATGACATGTCTTAGAAAATGTATAAAGAAAGAAACACAAGCAGACACAAGAGTAATCAAAGTAAGCTTTTAAAGATGCAATAAAAATACTCTGTGCATGGGGGAAATAAAGAAAGCAGAGAGGCAGGGAACGGAGAGAGAGAAGATACTAGGTTTAATTGAATGTAGATAAATGTTTATAATTATAATTTATAAATGACATAATTAAAAATAATTACTTAGGTAATTAAAATCCTGATAAAACATATGAATTTTTTATTGTTGACCCCTAAACAAATAATAATAATAATGATACAAGGCTCAAATGCTCCATTTGTAAATTTATGGAATACTTTAAATTGTACTGGTCAGTATTAAAATTTCTTTAATAATACTAAGACTTCAGATAATAAGTTACATCCTGAATATTAAAAAAGTAAATATTTAAATTTTATAAGAATAGGAAAAACTAAAAATTAGATAAATCACATATTATTGAAGAACTTTACGATGAGCATTTTTTATTCTGTTGTAAATGTTACCAACGAGTACAAAAATATCATATTTAATCAAATAAATACGTTAAATGCAGTGTTAAACATGTTGAAATATTATTCACAAAAGTTTAAAAGAGTGAACTCACAGTATCTTGAGGTTTCACAAATCAAACAGACTTTCAGCCATATGTAACAGTCTTATCAACATTTCTGAATTTCCAAATGAATATCCAAAACATAAATCTATCTTCTCACATATGCAAAGGCTCCATAATACATAATTTAAAAATAAAGCTATTTTTGAAGGATGAACTTAGTGTTTGAAATAAAAAATATTTAGTTGTCACGATGCATCTAAGATTTTAAAGCATAGTTTAAAAATTCAGTAGGTGCTTCTCAGTTTTTTTTTTTGTCTAACAATTTAATGGAAGATAGAATATTTAATATGATTTATTTTAAAAAGGAACAATGACAATAATAATAATTACTAATATTTAATAAGTGCTTACTCTGTGCCAGGTAATCTTGTAAACCATTTTACACATAAATCATTTAATCCTCAGAATAACTGAAAATGAGATACTATTATTATACCTATTAAATGGTGAAAAACTGAGGCATAGAGGGTCATTCTTGTGACCTGTATTATTTTAATTCAGCTTACTATGTTTTTTCAATTTTTCTTTTCTTAAAATTCTAAAAATTTATGGCGCACCCTGTGGCTCATGGGTGCAAACATCTAATGTCCAGTACCCAACCTTGAGACCTAGGGAAAGTTAAAAAAATAAAAGAAGTAATAGTACAAATAAACTTCTGGTGAATAAATATAGTCTTTTTTTTTTTGTTTTTTTTGCACACCTGTGAGGCTCAGTGGCTCATGTACATATAAAGCTCCTGAGAATGTGAGTTTGAGACCTGGGCATAGGGAAAGGAAGAGAGAATCAGTACTATCAGAAAACTTAACCTGAGATGTTTCTACCTTTCCTGAAGACTGTTTGTGTTCATAGTATAATCTTACTTATAAGGTAAAAAGTCAATTAGTTATCAAATACTTTTAAGAAGAAAGCTGTACTTAAAATGTTAATTTAAAAAAAATCTGATGTCATAAAAGTAGCTTAGGAAGGAGAAAAGGCCCTAGCTGTGATGTTCTCAATGTGTAATTATAAATGATGAAGATGACTAAGATGGTAAAAACAGCAAAAACAAAACCCCAAACCTGGAGTCTACTTGAGTGTAGTGTAAAGAAAGACCTATCATATATGAAGATAAAACTTGTTTTAAATTTTTACAAAGACTATAATTTTTGGCAGAAATATTAGGGAAAATTTTAATTCTCATAAAAATTTTTGTTACTTTATATGTGAAAGTAAGATAGAGATGGACTTCCTTTAAACACATAGTCATATTGAAACACAAGCAAATGGTACAAACTTTTTAAGAAATCATGTCAAGAGGGCTGAATCCAGAATCCAGCTTTGTTTTAAAAACGGTAAAAGAACAATAAAAATGGATGTTTCACTGGGGTTCAATCTTGAGTACTGATTTAGTACTCAGTTCTACCCTCATTTTGTTGATGGCCAGTATACTTAATGAAGACTCTTGTTTAGTCAGTATTTTCCACAGTACATTTTTTTCTGATTCAGTTGTTTTGAGAAACTGTATTCGTTGTGCCACCATGAGTTTTGCACGTTTTTTCCCTGAGACAAATGCCTTCTTAACCTTTATGTCCAGATAACCACTTTTATCCTTAAGATTTGCTTCTGCATGCCAGTGTTTTATTCTGAAAACAACTCAGAGTTATCCTGCACCCTATTCTTGCAGTTCTTTCCTTTTAAGGTCATCACCACAGCCCTTGCGCCCGGTAAGGCATTGTTGCTTTCATCACCCATCTTCCTCCTTTTTATAAGAAGACTATTCTTTATTCGACTTTGATTTCACAGAGCTGAAAACAGTTTCTGGCACATAGTAGGTGTTAAATAATTTTTGAAGAAGGAAAGGAGAGAGGAAGAAAGCCAGGACCAAAAGAGAGGAATTAAAAAAAGGCAGATGAGTACATTTCGACTCAATTAACATGTCTCAGTTCCATTTGGTGCAATTAGCTCACCTTGATTGTCCTAATTCTTTTGTACACTAGGCATACTTTTAAAATCAATTGGGTGAAACTCTCTTATGAATTAAGGACAATATATTATTAAGTCTGGAAACACTTTGTAAGCTTCAAGTGGACACATCTAAAGCAACTCTGTCCTTCTAGATGGTGGGCCTGGGTTTTTGGTTCTAAAGCCATGTCAGAGAGAAAATAGATGTGAGGGCAACAGAATGACACTTTTACTACATTTGTATGACTCCCCTCAGTATTGATTTGTTCCTATTCAAGGATTTTATGCTTTTATGAAGTTCCTATTATTTGTATAAGAAACCACCTGAGAGTTCTTGTTCAGGCATTTTTCCCCAGAGAGAGAAACCCATTCGAGTGCAGAAGGCTATTCTTGGAGAAGGCCTTAATTATGGGAAAATTCCACTCAGGCATGGGCATCTGTAGTCAAGAATATCTTTTGTTAATATGCCTTAGTGTTCTCTTTTTATTCTTTATTTTTCTTTTCTCTTTGGGAACATTTATATCAATTTCTGCCTTATGATTACTAATTGTACTGTTCTGCTATATGCAGTATATTCTGGATTCATTTGTCTTGACACAGGCTATTAAACACCAATATAAAATTTAATATTCTAATTTGAGACATATGGAAATGTAATTGTGACTCCATTTTATAATTTAGGTAGAAAAGTTCCGTATACAAAATACCTAGGAGCACAAAGTGCTCATTCATGAAAAGCAAGCATTTTAAGTATCAACCTTTAAGACTATAAATGTGGGTGGATAATGATAGGAGTGTGTTATTATTTAAAATGAAATTATCTTCCCCAAATTAATTTATTAGGTCTATTTAATTCCTAAAAAGAAAATAATAAACTATAGAGTTCAGAAAAGGTCATTTATTTGTATAATTAAGGTAATATTATAATTGTGCTAAAAGGCTATCAGATTAGGACAGATGAGGAAAAATTCACAGTTCCACTATTAGGATGATAGAATAAATTCTGGCTTCTGTTGGAGAGAGATTAATATTGGTCTGTTGAGAGAGAACTATTCAATTTAGTAGAATCACAATGAAATAACATCCAGGTTCTGATTAAACCACCATATCAAGTTATGCTTAGAAGGCAATTCAATTTGATTTTGTTGCTAGAATGAGAATATTCTTCAAAGTAATTTAGTCTCAAGGTTTTAGATTATGTTCAATTAAGATAATCCCTAAACTGAGTCATCTAAACAAATAAAACGTTTATTATTTTTATAGTTTTAACAATCTCACAAAAACTTGATTCCTGTGTATGCAAGATATTTCATCTCAGGGAAACAGTATTTGCCATGAAAACATCCTTTAGTGATGGCATCATTATGCACACTACTATATGCTACAGAGAAAACCATTTGTCTTGTGTGGATTAGTTTTGTGAGGACACCCAAGGTAACAATGAGTAAACCCTTCTATGTTCTGGGAAAGATGCTGTCATCATAATGATGACACCTTCTCCTCACAGCTTCCACTGATTTCTGAAGATAAAAAAAGTCTATAATGAATTCATTATCAGTCTTGGGATAGAACATTAGGGAATGTAGTGGAGAATTTCAGGGATTGAAGGAGAAAATACCCACTTTTTTTTTTAATCATAACTCATGAGTTTACTGGTTAGTCCCATTAGATGGAATCTTAAATCTGACAGCTCTGTTTTAATTTACCTTAGCATTGCCTTTTCCCTGATATTTTCTTTCCATGATGAATTTCAGTTTAATTTAATTTCAGTGCAATACACAGACAATTCTTCTGACAAGATAATTACTCTGGGCTATTTTATAAAGTATTTATAGTTTACAGGGCAGAGAAAGAAAGAAAGCTCCTAACAAATACAAATGTTTAGCTCCAGTGTGACTTACAAATCCCTTTATGTTTTTCTCCTGCTGTCTTCTCTTTCCTTCCCCTCTGATACAGATTAATAACCGATGTAATTCAGGTTGCCACCTGGCCCTTGTTTATTTGAGATTATTCCTTTCTATCATCTCATGTTCCTTACAATTGGTAATTATGGAAAGATTATTTTAAAATCATATTGTCTGTAAATATGGTTCTTTATAAATAATATAAAGAAGATAATGCTTGACATATTTGCTCTTATAAAATGGGACGTGCATAAAGGAATGCATAGTTAAAATATAATTGATTGCTGTTTCAAGAATCCTTCAAACAACCAAGAAAATGTGCATTGGCAACTTTGTGTGTGCATGACACTTTTAGTAGGATAGCCTTTTAGAATTGGAGCAAAATTTTCTGTAGGATCATCTGCACTTAATTTCATTTTTCAAATTACCTCTACTGAGTGGGAGATGCATTTATGAGGTACCAGATGGGGTTAGTAATTTAAAGTGTATTTATTTGAATGGAATTCAGGTAAATTAATTGAATGTTTATGTTTTGATTAATCAACAAATTGCCTTTTGCCAGATCAGAAAAATGTGCTACATATAGGATGGAATCTAAGGTAGATATGGCCTATGGTGAGGCCAATAGTTTTTCCCAGGTGCTGTATGCCTGTACATTCACAACTAAAATGTTGCTAAGGCCCATGAGCATAGTTGGAAGAACATTTAGTTACCAAATAAAAATTAAACCAACCTAGGTAGATATTGTAAGAAAACTCAGGACATAAGAAGAAAACCTATACAACTGATTAAAAGGTGTTAGGCTAGGAAGCCAGAGAGTTCCTGGGTTAAAAATCCCTTTAGAAGCTTTGTTTTTCATTATCTTGATTTATTTTCTGGGACTCAGAGTTTTGATCTGTAAAACAGAAATAGAAATGTTTACCTTGCAAGATTATTGGAAGGAGTAGACAGAATATTTGTAATATACCCTATAAAGTGCCTAGAATATAATAACTGTGCACTAAATAGTCATAACTTTACTAAATAGTGCTTCAATAAATTTGCCATTTTCAAAATTTTACGAATTAATGTGAAAGGATGTTGGACTTTTTGTAGGAATTATTTTATTCTCTTAATTGTCTCACTGAGAATATGTAAGATTCCTCTAAATGTAGGAATTCCAATGTAAATCTTTTATTTGTAAATCTGTTATTACTTTCCACATATGTTCAACTGATAAGTGAAATGGAACAGGGATTTTATCACATATAATAAGTTTGTTGCATAAATCACTTTATAAAAAGAAAAATCTATGTTAAAAGTTTGAATTATTTACTCTAGGTTGATTAAGGGAGGATTTTCTAAGGAGAAGTCATCAAAATACTTAAAATTTACTCATATTAATTTGTGCCAATGAGTGAAACTATGTTACAGTATAGCATGCTCATATTCAATATTATGCTAAATATAATTTATTTATTTAAGTTCTAGTTTTACAATGTTTACCACAGACCTTATTTGTAAAATTTAAATCAAATTAATGTTGTCTTTCGTTTTTTGTCCATTCAGAAATCAAATATCAGCATCGATGTCAGGAGATAATTAAATTTACATAAAGTGTGATCTATGCATGAGTGTTTTTGATGTATTTATTAAGCTCTTATTATTCCGAAGTGAGCTATAGAATAATTTTTTTTCAAATTTACTCTGATTATTCACACTTAGTATTTCAAGTGACAGGATTCATCTGAAGTAAATATCTGTGTGACTATTATTTTTTTACTGAGTTTTCATTCATAATTTTCTATGACTCCGTGTATATATGTATATAAAATTCACCAAAATTTAAAACAACAGATTTTCCCAGGACATTTACTCTGATATGATTTTATTAATGGAAATCCAGAGAAAGGGATTATGAAAATGTACACTGGTACATTAGGAGACCATACATGAATATGAGCGTAGAGAATAATAGGATAACCCACCACACAGTGTATGAGTTGGGTGTACTGCAGTGTGATTGTGGGCTAACCCTCCTCAGTTAGATTCCGTTCATTAAAGACATGAAACCCAACGTGATTGCTGCCATTTCAAATGCCAGGTATAAGTTTGGGACCTTCTTGATAGCTGAATTGCTGACCGAGTGGTCACAAATCAGGGGTTTCCATAATCCTCCCTCAGGTTTGCTAATATATTAGAATTAGGTTGACTATATGCTCTAATAAAATGTGGCAGTAACTTTTTTTCATTTTTCCTGACTGTCCCATTATTTTAATCTAAATGTCAATTTTGTCCTGTTTTTAGTAAACCAGGACCATCTTTAACACAGGACAAAAGGGACAGTTGAGTTGTTCTGGGCCCAGTGAATGAGGGGGCGGCTCCAAAGCAGTTTCCCTATGCCAGATGCCCTTGCAGGCACTGGCTGCAGGAAATGACTGCTACTCCTGGTCCCACTCTCTCTGAGGAAAGAGTCCCAGGAAGAAGATTCCCCCTCATCCTGAGTCCCCGTTTCTTCGAAGGGAGCAGAACACTGCAGCATCGTTGATCCCCAGTAAATAGTATGGGGGTTATCTTTGCCACTGCGGGAGTTATCTCTGGCCCTCTGAGAGTTATTGGGCATTTCTGGCACTGGAGTTGTTAAAGCAGCATGTGTTTCAGGCAGGACATTTAAAGTGGAGATTACAGGGATGTCAAATTTGGTTTTCGCCCAAGGTTCCGAAATTCCTTTCACTGGTCCTGACCATTTATATGAGGTCCCGCTGGACCACACTTTGTTTCTATGCCAATCGGTCCTGGCTGCTCTTTCCTGCTTGAATTGCTCCACCTCCTCCTCTCCCTTAGTCAGTAGTGCATAACCCCACCCTGTTTTTGCCATTTCAGTTCCTGTTTTTGTCTCAAAGAAATATGGTCAGCCTAATTAGAATGTCTCATAGTACTCAAGAAAGAGCAGTAATTATGATTATGGTTATTATGAACACTACATACCAGGAAACCAAGTGAAGAAAAACACAGAACAGGTGTGGGAGTTTCAGACACAGAACTACCATATTCCGTCTTTCTAAGAAATCAGAAGCAACACCCTCCAGGTACATTGGTGTGTTCACCAATTAGGGAGTTTAAGTGTTTAGAATTTTTATTGAAGTTTTATTATGTAGGCATGAATAATTGAGACATTGAATACTTAACCATGTTATTTAACTCAATTTTCAGTTTTCCTCACCCACCAGGCGGTCAGCCTAGTTTAAAGTATCATCCCTCTAATCACCTGGTTAGTATTTCTGGTAATTAGTCCCCATTCTGAGTCCTCTTGTGAGTATAGTCAGGTGTGATCCAAGGGATTCATAAATAATAAAAGACTCCTAATACCTGTGTTCCATCAGAGAAACTAGGTCCAAAAATTGAACAAATTCTTTATTATATAATGATGATGAGTTCAATAATTGATATAAAGTAATATTTTTCTTGATAATACACACATCCTCTTCTTATTCTGCCAAATAGAACTCTGATTTGCAAAAAAAAGACTTTGAAGAATGACTTTAGAAATCAACTTGGTTGCACCAAAATGGTACTGAAAATATTTTTGGTATAGAAATAATTTAATTTTCATTTACATTTTGTTAAAAGCGGTTGGAAATTTTAATTTGTTCACCAAATAATATGCCAAAATAACATTTATAAGTGTTCAATTAATAAAAATTTTAAAAAATAAAGTTTTCAAAGAGGAAAACATTTAAGTTTTCTATAAAATCAAGGACAACTACAAATTAAATAATGGTAGCACAAAAACGTTGGACTATCTTATATTGTGTGTATAATTTTGAATGGATTTCCTGTGTCTACATAAATGATTATTTCTTTGTTTTGTTTTTTATTTAATTTTTGTATTGGAGTGGATTAAATGTGAGAAAAACCTGAAATTTATTACATATAAATTCGGGGAAACATTCAAAGGATCATTTTAGACAACTGACTTGACATGTCTTCTCTCAAAAATATGTATTGAAAAATAGACATTCCGAGTAGCATCGGAAAGAGAATTTGCAAAGAATGTTTTAGCTGAAGGAATCACACATTTTGATATAAAAAAACTCATGTTGAAGTTACCAAATTTGATATGAGGTTGGCAAAAGCGTAGCACCTGTACATAAACTTATTTCTCAGTAAAAAAGCTTGTAGTCTATTGAAAACATTAGTAAAAGTACAATGTAATATTTGTGGTTCGTAAAATGAAACTTTGAATAAGCTATAAAAATGACTATTCAAAAACACTACAGATTACTGATATATATTAGACTCACATATAGAAACTGATTACAGTGTGTGAATATGCAACAAGAATGATTTTTCTACTTAGTCTTTTAATGCTTGACAAACCTTAAGATTTTGTAATATACAAACAGTATTTTTATTTGTTAGAAATATTTTTGGAAAATAATTTGGATAGAATTACTTTTAGTTCTACCAATAGTAAAATCAATTTGTTTTCAGTATATAACATTCCAAAAGTCAGATAGTTTTCCTTATTTAAGGGCTCAATTTAATGTTTCTAAATTGTATTAATTTGGAACAAAGAATTCAAGGTCACTCTACTTGTAAATGTGTATTACAAGTACCTAAGTAGAGGCTAACTTTGAAATATGGCCATTTAGAAATCATAGGCATTCCTACATCAATAAATTACCTAATATGATTAAATATGACAGTGTTTTTTGGTGATGTGATTATTACAATTATAAACTAGACAGTTTCTTGCTGAAATAATTTAACTCTATCCTCCAAAAAGAATTAATAGTTTCAATAGCTCTCTATCTTGCTATAGATCAGTTGGAGGAAGAATAGATTTTGAAAGAGAATAACTTCTTTTTTGACCTTTCAAACATTCTACATTTATTTCTTCATGTTTTTTTTAACAATTACTGAAACATGGCATAATTTGGGAATAGTCTCCTGTTAGACATTTTATATAAAGAGAAGATCATTTCTATTATCACAATGACATTGTATCCTGTTAAGATTTTTCCAGGTTGAAAGACTAGAATAAAGATTAGGTGGGTATGCTTTATTTAATGGTAGATCACTCAGTTACCTTTAGAGAAATTGAAGCCACTGGAAAGAGAATCTAATGATACTAGTGTGCCAGGGCACTTTTGAAAGTATCTGTAGTAATTATACTCTTGAGTCTAGTTCCAAATTCAGGGTCAGTATTCTTAAGATCCTACTGAAATAGAATTTCCCATGACCAACTTCACATAGTTTTTTCAAAGTTAGAATTTTAAAGATGCCTATTTCCCAAATTTAAATATAAGCACCATGAAAATATTCATGTGTTCTTGTGAGTTTTGGTTAAGCACTAAATAGATATTAAGCATCAAACACTTAGATATATCAGTTCTGGAATTTGATTGTGCAGTTATGTTAGCAGTTGGTAAGTGCTCTATGCATATTGTTAGTTGGCTAGGACTTCCCTAACAAAAGCCACATAGACTGGATGACTTGAACAACAGAAATGTACCCTGCACTGTTCTGCAGACTGTGGTTGGTTTCTTCTGAAACACTCTTAAACCTTTTTGATGAACATCTTTTCCCTTTGCCTTCATAGGACCCCCCTCTGTGTTCTTACCTCCTTTTTTTTTTTTAATAAGGATACCATTCATATCGAATTACAGCCCACTCTAATGCCCTGATTTTAATTAATCACTGCTTTAAAGAACTTATTTCCAAATTCAGTCACATTCTGAGGTTTTTGGGGTTTGAACTAAAATTTTATTTGCACAATTCAGATCATAACATTTATTAACTGCAACCAGATTAGTTAGACATAATTACTATCTGTATTTTACTGAAACAGAAACACAGGAAGATTAAGTAACTTGTTTAAGCTCACAGAGTTACTGATGGAGCTGGGATTTGAGTTCTAGGCAGTATAATGCCATAAATGATATTAAAATAAAAGCTGTCTTTCTGCATCATCGCTTCTAGTATTATGTGTACATACACCAAATCATCGACGTAAAATTTCAGTATACTACTAAGGAATTAACATATTGCAAATAATAAGAAACATGGAAACCCTACATTCCTTACTCATTACCAGTGATAAGGCATTTCAAGCAATTTGGAAGATGTGATAGATGAAAATTTTTTCTTCTGAGTTGTCTGCTTAATAATATAGAACAAAAGGAGAGTGTCAGGTGTACAAAAGAGGAGTTGACCATTAAAGATGCAAAAGCTGCACTTCTTCCCTACTAAAAATTCTTTCCTACTACTAGTGGTTCAAACCTGAGGACCCTGGAGAGTTTGCATTGTCAGATCAATGTGTATTGTGTTATTGAAGAAAACAGAATATGGAGAAAATACATTGAGAATAAAAACACCAAAAGTTCCCAGATTCCAGAAGTGAGTATCAGACACTAGGGGCTTTGATATTTCTGCCTCAGTGTGCTTAAAAGAAACATGACTCTAAACTTCCAATAGAAGAGGAGTGATAGGTTAATGGTAGAGGAAATTGAGCTGATAGACATGGAGCAAGAGTGGAAAATGAAATGTTAAGGAAGACACAAGTTAGGAGTGGTTAGAAGATATCTCTAGCTACATCCTGGTGGAGTGGTGGTTAGTTCAGTTGCCTCCTAAGGAATGCAGGCCATATACCATGAGTTTGAGTCCCGGGTCTGGGGGGAAATAACTAGAATGAACAGCTAAATAAAAATAAAATAAAATACTGCTTCCTCCTCTTTCTTCCTGCCTGTTTACTTGCCTTCATTGCCTTCATTCCTGCCTGCACCTTTTCTTAAAAAGCAAAACAAAACAAAAAACCAGATGAGCCTAGCTTTGAACATGTGATTTTTGAGATGAAGATGAGTTCTCTGAAAGATGAACTTTATCTGTCAGTTGGTGTTCCAGATAAGATTTGAGTGGGAAATAAATAGTTGTTACCATCACAAATATATATTAGAATCAATACGAATGAGAAAAAGAACACAGAGGGAAGGAATGTTAGAATGAGTTTTGTAGAGAGTCTACATTAGAGAGCTTGAAGAGAACTTTTGAAACAGATAATCAAAACTAGTGTGCCATGGAGATGAAGAGACTAAGACATTTATTTCTGTATCTTTATTCTTGTTATACTATTAAATAGGATAAGAGTAAGTTCAAGAATGAACCCTGAAGAATAAGGAATGAATACTATGGCAGTACAATGTCACTCAAAGAATTTTGAACTAGAAAAGTAAAGATTTTATAAACATGTACATAATAGTTATGGTGAGATATGATTAGTATAATGAAGGAATTAGAAAAAGAAATTGAGCTCTAGAAAAAGAACAATGGTCTTGTCAAACTCAGTGTGAGAAAAGATGGGACATTATCAGAGTTCTCACTTTCTATGCTGACATCCAGAGTTTCTTGGAAATATTTTAATAAATATAAGAAAGAGACTTGAGTTAATATTTTAGTAGAAACATGAGGGATTGGCTGATTTTTATAACAATCAAATCTATTAGTTATTAAAGGAAGAAAATATTGCTTTTAATATTGGACTGCTGGAAAACAGAAAAGGAGAATAATTTAAAAATCTGAGTCAAATAAGTATTACATGGTTATAGAATTATTTCTGAAACTATATTCTCTAAGAAAAAAATGAGAATTTCAGAATTTACTTGACATAGGTGAACATTTTTAAAGGAAATTTTTAAAGGATTTAGATTTTAAAGGAAAGTGATTGTGAACATATTTATTCCAAAGTAGAGTGTTTTTATGTGGGTATTTTGCCTTAGGGACATTTGAAGTGACCTCATCAAAACAGCTTTCACACGTAAATTTTTTTTTTATTAAAAAGGGACCTCTATTTACATTTCTAGCTTGAGCTCCATTCCCATCTCTGAGTCTCTGTTAGATTCAGAAAAAGGCTAACAACAGAATGAGGTGTTCATGCACTTGTTGTTACAAAATAATAGACAAGAGTTATACCATAGGACTTCTGCCCGAGACTGCCCTTTAGAACATCTCTGACCTCAAATTATTCATTTTGTACACTTGATGCTTGGGAGTCACTATTTCATGATGATGCCTATTCCACATTTCAGTGGACCTGTCTATAGTGATAATAAACAACTGCCTACTGAATCCTTTAAAATTGCAAACTTTTAAAAATTCTGTGTGGACTCTGCTGGGCTATGAGCCAGTTGGAGTAGGACAAGTTAAAATCACAGATAGACCAATGGTCTAGGACTGAGACTGAGACAAGATCATGCATCCTATAGCTAACAAGGGTGCTGGAGTCTAGTAAAAATTTCAAGTGGGAAAAAAACAGATTTCAAAAGCAGTCGATGATTAAGAATCATAGAATATTTCACTCTATTTTAAGGAAGGCTAATTGTAATGTATTTCTGGTATATCTTTGATTGCAATTAATTTTGTCATTCTCATCTGGTCTTTGAATATCATATCCCTATAAGCATGTGCTCATCTGCTCCATTAAAATGGTATGTATATGCAGTATCTTCCATTTTTTGTGTATGTTATGTCATGCAGAATACACTTTTTAATGTATTGCATTTCAGGCTTATCTCTTTAATATCCTTTTATAGGTTCAAATTTTGACAATAGATCTATGAAGGTTTGCAGTGAGTATTAAGGAAAAGAATGATTTCTAACTCTTTCAATGTTCTAAGGCAAATTTTCTTCAGGTATAAGAATGATTGGAATGAGGTTTTGCTGTCAGGGGAGAGAGATCAGTCTCAACTCCAAACACAAGAAGGAAAAGGGGCCATTTCTAGTCAAAGGGCAGGATGGAGGTCAGTGAAAGGAAAATTACTAAGAGAAATATCAGGAATATGGGAGTTTCTGTCAAAATCTATTTAACAGGATTCCTGGACAAGTTGCTCAGACAGCACTTGGAGGGTGATGGAGGATGAGGACTTTGATCACCTACAGTGTGGTCAGATTTTGAGGCTAAGTGAATTTGGTCCGTTCTTGCTACAAGACAATGAAATTAAGAATAAGGAATCCTAAAAGTTAAGACATAATTGAGAAGGCAGTTCAGAGAAACCCCACTAGAGTTTAATCAAGGAGCGTATTTTGTCATCAGTCATCATGACTCTCCTGAGATTTCATTTCTATAAGTAAATGCTGCTTTTGAGAGGGTGGGGGAAATCTAGCATGTTTCTAGACTTCAAATACTGCTTTTGTCCTTGTAAGCTCTTACTTCACATCCTTCTTTAAAGCAAAGACCAGATAAATAAAGATTTTTTTTCAGGTATAACATTTCTAATGTAAAATTTAATGAAATATTCTCTTTTTCACAGAAATCAGCTCAGTTTATTCAAGGGACATATTTCAAGACTTTCACACTATTATGTTTCTAGAAATTATATATACATAATTATATATAAACACAAATATATATATTAATATATTACTAGAGGTAAAATTGGTTTAAAACACTGTAAGTTTCAAGTGTACAACTTAAGAGCTTGACATCTGTGTTTATCACACCACTGCCATGACCAAAAATTTGGTTTCCATCCACCATCACCAATCAACCGGTCATCTTCCTTTCCCTCTGGTGAACACATTTGGTTTTCAGAATCTAAGAATTTGTATTTTTTTTTTTTTCATTTAATGTGATTCTTTATTGTCTACACATGAGTGAAATCATAAGGTATTTTGTATTTGGCTTTCTCCATTTGACTTATTACACATAGCATAATCAATTCAAGATTCACTCATATTGTTCCAAATGGGAAGTTTTTATTTTATTTTTAGGTGAGTAGTAGTCTGATGTTTATATATGTCTTTTTTCTTTTATTATAGTCTTTATTTTGAAGGTTATTATATCTGACAGTCTCCTTTGTTTTCTCTCTTTCCTTGAGGTGTAATAATTTTTTAGCTTCTTTTTTCATTTTCTTTTGAGTATTTTCTGTAAATTTTCACTTTGTGGTTACCATAAGCTTCAAACAGAATGTCCATCGTGTCCAATGTTGTTTTGAGTTGATAACTCAATTTTGCACATATTCCAAAACTATGTAGTTTTACTGCCCCTCCTGTTTCTTTATATATATTTTTATACTAATATGTAATAGATATTTGTATTATATATATTTCTTGGTTAATTATTATAGCTATAGTTAACTTTAATACCTTTGTCTTTCAATTTTCATGTGCTTTATAAGTGATTGATCCATTACTCTTACTATATATTTCCTTTTCCAGTGATCTTTTTTTTCCTTTCATACTTTTCTTTCGTTAGTGCCATTTATTTTTGGTTTAAGGAGGTCTCTTTAACATTTCTTGCAAGATTTGCTCACTGTTGATCAACTCCTTTAGCTTTTGCTAACCTGGGACACTCAATTATAAATGTTAACCTTGCTGGGTAAATGATTCTTAAGATGTATTTATTTCCCCCCTGGCACTTTTAGTATGTCCTGCCATTTTATTCTGGCATCTAAAGTTCCTTTTGAAAAAGTCTGTCGATAGTCTTAATGATGTTTCCCGTGTATGTAACAGCTGCTTTTTCTTTAATATTTGCTATTTATATTAAACTATGCTTTGGTGTGGATCTGTTTTTGTTATTTGGAACTCCCTAAGCTTCCTGTGTCTGGATGTCTATTTTGTTTCTCGTTATTAGCGGTGTTTTGAACCATTATTTCCACAATGATTTTTTTGTTGTTGTTCCTTCTTTTCTTCTTTTTCTGGGTCTTCTACAATGAGAATATTATTCCTTGTGATATATGTGAGGTCTGTTTTTAAAATCTTTTTTCGTTTTGCTATTCTATCTTGGAAAGTTCTGTTGCTTTGTCTTCTAGTTCACTTCTCTGCAACTCTATCTTCGGTCTACTGTTGGTTCCTTTATTGTATTTTTCAGTTCTATTATAAAATTATTCAGTTCTGTAACTTCTGTTTGGATTTTTCTTAAATTTTCTACTTTATCCATATGTCTCAAGTTTTGTAGCATCTTTAAACCATTGCTTTGAACTATTCATCAGGTATTTTGCTTATGTTCCTTTACAGCATTTTATCATGTTTTATCTTGTTCTTTCATTTGTGATATATTCCTCTATCTCCCTATTTTGTTTGACTCTGTGTGCTTTTTCAGAGTTAACTAAGTTACTCTATTACCTCTCAGTACTTACAAGAATGACCTTGTTTAAGTGTTGTCTTATGGATTCCGGACCATCTGAGTTAGTGCTCCAGGCACCTCCTCTGTGTGGGCTCCGCCTGACTTCTTGATATTTTTCATGTGATATTCTGTGTGTGCAGCCTCAATAAATAATAAAGAATAATTTTATGGACATGATAAATTTTGTGTTTGCATAGTTGTAAAATGTTGTATATTGCAAAGAAACACTTCAATTACCAGTTGCAATAATATGCTGTTAAATTTATTGGTTAATGTAAATTTCATTTCATTGCTTTCTTTTCTGAAAAAGAAATTTTGTTTTTTATAATTCATTGAGAAAGCATTGCATCATGATATTATATAAGTTTAACACTATATTCCAAGTCTTCCTTCATCACATAATTTGTCCCTTTTCTCAAATTTGCTCACCCATCACCCTTCCTTTCTTTTTACTATGATTTGATATTTAGACTCACAGTTTCTTTTTGATTTAGTTCATTTGTTTGCTTGTTTTCTCTGTATATACTCCATAGGAGTAAAATCTTAATGATGTCAGTCTTTCTCCTCTCCTTTATCTTATTAAGCATAATTTTCTGTGGGTTCAACTATGCAGTTGCAAATGGCAGAGTTTAATCTTTTTTCATTGCTTTTGTTTGTTTTCTTTGTTTTTAGCTAAACTACGCCATTGGCAACTATATTATAAGTTCACAGTTTGAAAGATGAAGAGTACTGCTTAAACCTTAAAGAGAGAATGTACTGCTGCTGAAGTTAATGGAGAAGTCAGATTTAATGAAGCCTTTGCAGTTCTTTGGAAAAATGTGATAGATTTCACAAAAGATGTTATTTATAGACCAGCCTTTCCCTTTGCTGAAGCTGAGATGCAAAATTTGAGGATGAATCTTCTTCTGTTAACCACTAAATTGTACATTAATTTCTCTTGATGAATATAGGATAATCTTCAGGTATAATTAAAATTTTAGCAAAAATGCCAAAGAGGTGGCAAATCAGTGATTATTTTGTATATGTTTAAATGTATTTTGGGAGTTGAATATATTTTACTATAAAACTAATGTCTCAATTTATCTTCATCTATTATCCTTTAGGCTACATACAAATGAAAAAATAACTTTTAAAAAATACTCATAACTTTTGTACCTTTTACATGCATAATTTAGAAATAGTAATTTGTTGAAAAATTTTCTTCACTAGCTACAAATTATTGCTTTTCATGATAAATTCTTGATGTAATTGCTCAGATTCATCGTCCACAGTTACTAAACTGTACACGTAAAAAAAGCAAATTGCCAGAAATAGGTGTCAATGCTGAGAAAAGTAAAATATGAAAATGAATTTCCTTTAGCAATCAATTTCATGTCAAGATACTAACTACAATTTGAATCTACAATTCCTTTTCTGAGGCAGTATTTTGACTTCTTGTTGAAAATGGAGATGACATCTTCGTCCTTATATCACTTTCTAATTTTCCATGATTGTTGAAGATATCATATTCATGCTGACACCTCAGAGTTTTATTATTATCTTGGGATATTATTCATTTTTCTCTAGAATTGAATCTATGCATATATTCCTTCATGGAAAAAAATGACAAATGTTACTAAAATTCTCCTGTGATTTTATTCTTCATATGTTTTATACAAAATTAGGTGTTTAGCAGATAAGGATATTATATGTATTTTTTACCCTTTGGTCATGTATTAAGCTATTCATGATTTTTGGTCATTTTTGTTGTTGTTATGTTTTGCAATACCCAACCACGAAATGAGGCAGAAAATTCTGACAGTTAGAAATGAATATCACAGAATATGAAGTGACTTTTCAAAATTTAAGCCAGTGAAGTAGAGTATAATGGACTGTTTCAGAATGCTAGTATTTATCAGAGTTTTACTTGAGAATAGGGATAATGAATTGCCATTCCGTGAATTATTAAGATTTGTGTGCTTAAGATGATATAGTTCTGTTCATGGCTTTCCAAAATAGTATGATTCGTCTATTCTTTTTCTAACAAATGCAAAGTCTATAGAAATGAAAATTAGCTGCAGCTGTGATTTTATGAATGGTTTTCTAGAAACTGCATTGAAGGAAACTTCAATCCACAAATGAGTTTTTTGCTGCTCTTAAAAGCCCATGCAGATGGGGGATTTGTGAGTTTTTACTGTTGTTACTAAAATACATTAAATATATTTTTTGAAGATAGTGATCACTTTTCTTCAAGTTGAATTTAAATTTTAAATAAATACCTTATGGAATGGAAAAATACTCATGTTTTAGCAATGGAAGCTTTAGTAGTTGTCTGTTAAAATGAAAACTTCATTGATTACTATATTTATCTATTAATACAACTAAATCAAAGATTTATTGACTTTTTTATCTATTATGTGAACAAGGAACTTTCATGTAATCAAGAAGTGCATCACCATTTATCTCTTTTGTTGAATCTGGGCTTACAGAACTTATGTATGTCAAATCTATTTGAATTTTCAGAGCATTGGTACATGTTGGCTTTGGTGAAAAAAAATAGAATAAATCCCCAGAACCTGTCTTTTTTATGTTTATAAAGTTGTTGGGCATAAGAAATGTTTATGGATTGATTAGAGACACATTGATTAGAAATCCTAGGCAATCTTGCAAGCAAATATTAAGTTCATAATTTTTGAATACTGGAAAAAATAGTAGATGCTTATGATATTGTACAGCTTGCATATGTCATATTTGAATAACCCTGTTCTTTTCTCTGACAAGCATTTTATTCTGATTGAGCAAAGAAATATGGAAGATTTATTATATTTGGAATATAATTAGGAATTTGTAAAGTTTCTTATGACAAAATAGTGAGATATAGGTAGATGATGGGCAAAATATTTACTAGTAGATATTGAATTGCAATAAGTCCCTGATTAAAAGGATCATTTACAGCCTTAAAGAGAATTTCTAATGTAGGGACTCTTGTCTTTTTTCCATCACTACATTTTATATACTTTACATATTTCTTAGATGAAGACAGAATTTTCTGAACTACAGTTGTAGATGAAACAGATACTTGACATACTAAAAAATGTCTTGACACACAGAATCAGGACCTGCAGCAACCAAGACTGATCCATAGTATCAAATTAGATAGATTTTGTAAACATTGATTATATATCTGCAATTGGGCTCCCAATATGCTCAAAATGTTAAATATAAATAAGCAATTTTATGTGGAGAAAATGCGGCAAGCAATAAATTCTATACGAATGGTTAACCTGATACAAAAGGGAATCTGTTCATTTAATCTCCCGAAATTACTTTAATGAATGGACACTACCTCTGCTAGTGTATTCTGTCTACTGAATAGCTTATGTTTTTGCCTTATTATATGTAGTTAACTCATAGTATAGTAGAAGGCAGAAATTCACCATCTTATATTGTCCATTCTACTTTTATTATCTAGCAAATCATTTTTCCTTGATTGCTCTATCAACACTTGCAATTTGGCCTCAATGTCTTCACTCCTTTTATAAAAGTAGTAAATATGTCCTTTGTAGTTTGCCAATATAGCTGGAGTTGTTTAGAGCTTGTTTGGAATGAATAAAATGGCAATATTCATTCATTTATCTCTTTGCTTACTCACTCATCCATTCCTTTGTTTAATACCTGAAGAAATGGTTATTAAATACAGACAAGATTGTGTTTTCAAGGGTGTATGCTCTGAGAAGATAAAATACTTGCAACAGAATTGGAATACAAAGAAGATTTAAGTGCCAAAAGAGAGAAATGTTGAATATCAATAAAGGTTGACATTACTTCTAAAGAAAATTATTAGCTTATCTTTAGTTAGAAAGGTAGTATAATTCCATAGGTTTTCTCCCAATGTTTTATTCTGAGTTTATCTTCTGAAAAATACATCTTCCTTTATTAGAATATCTGTAACTTCTAAAGTAAATCATTGGGGTATATTAGTCTTAATAGTCATTTTAATTTTAACATGTTTCTTTTCTCAATTGAGTAAATTCAATGCAAACAGCAGTTATTCTGAATGTACATCTAAACTAAAAATGTTCTTCCTTAAGGGAATAGTAATAATCTAAAATTAGAAGAATGGTAGTACTTTTCAGAATGAGAGAAAGATGTCGGCAGATTTTGGACTGTCTTCAAAATATAATTACATGTGGCTTTGCTTAAAACCTTCATATACACTTAGAATAAAATTGACATAATTTGTGCATAAAAACAGTTCAGCTGGAATTATTTTCCTTTGACATAGACTGAGGTTAAATAATTTATTATAATGCAAAGATATGAGGATAAGTACCTTTGTATTTTCCTGTTGTACATATTCATATTAAATCAAATGCTCTAAAAACAGCTCAAATCTCTTCTGTATGAAGCAAGTCTCCAATTGCCTGAGCATAAATTCTACTTTAAATGTGTAGAACATTTTCTTTTAAGTGATGCTGTTCAATATCTCAGTGTAATAGCTTTTCCCAATTTCATCAAGATCTGATTTCAGCACAACTCTGTTGGAAACACAAACCTAACAATAACAGCCGAAATCCTGTCACGGGAAAATACAAAGGACAAGTCAGCTCAATTGGTGACTTCCATCTACCTAGTTCTTGCCATAGTTCTTAGCTAAATTTATTAAAGGCACTTAGTACTCTAACAGAATTTTTACTGTTCTATTAATATTACCATTGTACTGTTCATTAAAATAATACCCCATAAATAAAGCCCAGCATTGTTTCCAAGGAACTGCTAATCTGGAAGAAAGCACTAAAACTGTATTAACATATTTTAAGAAAAGATACCTAGTAGAAAAAAAATTCTGACATGTAAGAGTCAGATACTGGGAAGTGATAGGATAGGTTAACCACAGTTCAACATACAGAAAATTAATTAACTTACTGGGAAATTAATTAGTGTGAGTTTTTGGACAGTCTGAATACCATGGAGCAAGTATGTCTACATTTTATTGTTACTGGTTATTTTGACATTGCTTATGTATAGTTTCAATCTCCATGTATATAGTTAGGAAGAAAAAAGAAATTATTAATCTCCCTGTGTTAGGGAGAAAAGATTAACTTGTATCCTACAGTCAAAATATATATATACATATATATTTATTAACTTGTACTATGTATGTTTCTGCTAACCTAAGGGAAAAAAAAACGACCCTTGGAACCCTTGTGACTTAGGCACCTGAAACAGCTGAGATCCAGGCCATGTAAAACATAAGGATCTAGGTTGTCAGCCTGGGGCCGGAAAAACAAAAAAATCAGAACAAAACAAAAACCCCAAAGCTAAACATAACTGTGTATAAAACAATAAAATTTTGTTTAACGTTTTCTCATGCTTCTGCATATTTATATTCAGAATAATGAAACAGTAATGCTCAGGAAAATAATTGTTTTCTGACTTACCTGCCCTTCATGGGAAAGATCTTCATTTTAAACATCTTTGAAAACCCGTTTAAAATGTACTATTCTTTTTTTATATAATGTACTGTGTAAAAAGCTTACACTATACCATGTATGTACTCTCTGAAGAATACTGATACAGACTGTGTCCACCATTGAGCTTTAGAAATAGAATTGTTTTTGAAGATTCTCTGCAGAAATATTATCCCCTCCCCATTTGTCCAGAGATGCTTTTCTATTTAGGTCTCCCTCCCTCTTCCACTCCCCTCTGCAAACCCTGTATTCTGCTTCAAAATTTCAATAGATACTGTAATATTTAGTGAACATGATTAAACTCAGTTGATAAACTCAATGATAAACTCAGTTTATCAGTGCTATTAATTTGGAGGTCTGAATATCTGTTAAAGTTTTATGATATTGACAATGTATATGTGTGAAGGAGTTTTGATTGAATGTAACTTGAGCTTTCTCACATGTTATTCTTCAATGTTTTTCTGCTAAATCTGTAATCTTATTCCATTTTGTGTTATCTGCCTTTTAGAAATTGTAAATTAATTCATTTTAGTTTATGGATAATTAAGCTTTAGAAACGTAGAGCTCAGATTTTTAAAATATCTTCTGTCTGCATATATGTTGCATTATAATATGACAGTAGCAGCCTCTTTAAAAGTCTTAAAAACTGAAGGAAAAGGTTTACAATTATTTAAATTGTAGTTACTTACTTTTGTTCTGTATTTAAATGTTTCATGACTTACATATTCTTTCTCTTTTATTTGTTAAAATAAAGGATTACTGAACACATCCTCCCCAAAGTAAATGAACATATAAGACAGCAAACCATAAAAGTCAAATTTAAAAAATGTTTGTGGATTATGATATCAAGTTCACATTATATCAGTTAAAGATTTTTATAATCCGTTGAGTAGTCTACATCTTTTATGTCATAGAATTTTCTTCCTACTGGGGATGGCAGAGAAAAATAAATGGTAATAAAGTATGTAAGTACATGGTTAAGAAGTTTAAAATTCAATGAAAGGACATAGCTGCCACACTTAACTATATCTAAAAGGATTATAGAAGGCATCTTTGTGGAAGTGAATTGGAGATAACTAGGTTAAAGTAGGGTTGGAATGGAGGTGAAAGGAGACATTATGGCTGCAGTCAGTAAATGGTGAGTTCCATCAGGACAGTTGGCAAGCAGAACTATAGAGGATGCTCTGTTGGTCATAGCACTGGAGATGCAGATATAGATAGACTTTGATAAGAAATTGCTGTACTTTACACAGAATTAGGATAGCACTTTTAGTAGCTTTGTCAGTAGTGTGTACCCCTGCCATCATTAATTTGTATGGATACACTTATTCAACATTATGTGTAGAACACAGTCCACAGATTGTATGTGATTTGTAAAGGAGCACACAAAATTCTTGTAACAAGCACTAAGTAAAGCAGATGAACAAAATTTTTGTCTCAGCAGCATAAGTCAATAATATACATAATTTTCTTTGAGTTTTGATTTTGTTCTATTATACTGAAAGGAGACTAATAGTTGGAATGCGTTTGTCACTATATGTTATAGATGTTTTTTTTTTTAATTTTGAGATCACATGAGGTTAGAAATGCTTACTAGAGTTAAAAGCTTGATACACAGTGAAGTATACTTATCAAGCAGAACAAATTAGTTTATCAGATTATTGCAATTGCATATATAGTTTGAACAGCTTAACAAGAAAAAATGCTTGTAAATGTAAAGGAAATGTGTAGTTTATATATATTTGAATATATGAAAATAGGAAACATGGTAAATTGTAAAAACACAATCTTGAAAATACAATACAATAATACAATAGTGAGACAGTGGGTTTTTGTTGTTTTATTTTTACAATCTTGGCAAAATTTTATAAATCTGAACAGTCAACAGTTTGGTCAGGATTGTTATGTGGGGAAAACTCCTTCACATACAATTTCAGTTGTTATATGCATTAGCATAATCTTTGAAAGTCATGAAACAGTCTGCCAAAGTCTTTAAAGTTTTATATTGGTTAAGTTCAATATTTGAAGTCTATCTCAATGAACAAATATTACAGAGAAAGCTCTATTTGTAAAGATGTTTATTATAGCATTCTTTATAATTATGATTATGTAAAGTAATAAAGAACCCAAATACTCTAAAATAAGAGAATGATTAAGGCCTATCCTGAAAATGAAATATTTTGGAGCTTTTAAACATAATTGTAGACATTATTAAGACCCTGGGATTTTCTTACAGTGTTAAAGAAGTAAAGAAACTATACACTGAGCTTACTTAAAATTATGTAAATATACGTATATATCTATATATATGTTTGAACATGTGTGTGAAAAATTATTTTAAATAATGCAATCTGCATATATATACATTTTGATGTGTTTTCCAAAATTTTGACTATGAATAAGTTCATTTTATAATTTGAAAATAAAAATTTTTCTAAATAGACCACCTGGAAATAATTCAGGGGAGAAGAAGAGTAGGACTTATGAACATCTTTCTGTCAGAAGCTATGTGATTTAAAACTTTAAGATATAGATATTATTATCTCCATTTGACAGATGGAGATATTGATGTTTAGAGGAGCCTAAAAGAATGCATGGTTTGTGAGACTGGCCTACAGGTGTAAATTAGAAGAAATGGACCCCGTTTTTAAGCCCCAACCTTTTGACTTAAACTGCTTTTCTTGGGTGCACTCTGGTGGAGTAGTGGTTTGTGCAACTGCCTTCTGCTGAAGCATATCCCACATACATCCTAAGGATTTGCCTTCTGGGTAGTGGAGAACAACTAAGATGTACAATTAAATAAAAGTAAATAAAATGCAGCTTCCTCTTCCTCCTGCCTGCCTGCCTGCCTACTTGCCTTCATTCCTACCTGCATCTTTTCTTTAGAAAAAGAAAAAAAAAGATTTTTCTTACCAAATTTGTTTTTATATGAAGTCATAGTACAGGGAAATAATAATTGTTACATGGAGGAGGAAAAGAAAGCCCACTAGCACAAATTAATATGAACTTAGAAACTCTGTCTCATAATATATGAGACTTAGAAACGAGCATTTGTATCTCAATCACTTTGGGTCTAGGCAAATTTAAAATGTGTCTGAAGGTATTAATAATCTAATAATTTTGATTTTCTGATTCTTTACTATGTCTTTTAATTTCTGTTTGTGTTTCTGTATACACACAAACAGTATATTCAAATTAATTATTTGCTTTGACTTTACAATTTTAAAGTATGTCCTTGATATCAAATGGGTTTTTAATGTTATTGCTCTTTCAAAAATATTCATTGAATATTGCATATGAAGTAGATAAACTCAGACAGAGTCTTTTTACTGAGCATTTAGAAGAATATGTTGTATAACATTATACTTTATATTAGATCTCAGATCCTAGTTCTGCCACTTACCAGCTGTGTAATCATAGTCAAATCATTTAGATTCATAAATGTTCATTTCCTAATAAGTAAAATTGAGATAGAATCTATTTCACAGGATTGTTGGATATTGGTTTGATAATGTATGTATAGATACAAACTACTTTTTTACTTAGCAGTTATTCAATAGATGACTATTATTGTTTTTATTAATGGAAATAATATTATCAATTTTATTATAAATGTAAAATTTAGAATGTGAGATTCTTTACTTCACAGTAGTTATGTAAACTTAGTGGCACTTATAATAATTTGACCCCTTCCCTGTCAACCATTAACAGTATAGATTTGATTCTACTAATATTGTATAGAAGGAAAAATGTATAACATGTAGTAAGACTATTGACTCTTCAATGATATTAGCTCTTCTTTTGTGTCTTAGCTAATGGAGGATACCTTAACTATTTTTCCTTTTAGTCAGAATCTTTTAACTTCAGAGTCTGTGACAAAGCTACAACTATCTGTGAGAGCAAATGTTTACAGTTTCCTAGCTGATTTTAGATACATTTCTGAAATGGTTGTAGTCAAATGGCCAATAGCAGAAGAAGCCAAGTAAGGTAAAGGCGAGAAACAGAAGGACAAAACCAACATTCAAATAGCAAGGGAAAAAAGATGGGAAGATAGCAGATTGACTAAAGGATCTGATGGTGTCTTAATTCAGTAGTATTAAAAAACAAACAGCAGTAAAATGCCAAGATTTTGTAAGGGATACAAGATCTAATATGTTTGGCAAATGTATTCTAGTAGAGGGTACTGCTCATGTAACTCACAGATGATCTTGCTGAGTGATGATTTTCCACATAACTTCACTTATAATTTTTAGAAATCTCAATAGTGAAAATTTCATGATTTGGTAAAACATGAAATAGCAAGTCAAAAAACTGGCTATGATATTTTAAAATAATTATTTGAAATGACTAGAGATTAGAAAGATACTAGATCCAATCTTCAAATATAGAAAGTGTGCTTTATTGGATTTTAAAATTTGTGGTTTTTTTGTTTTGTTTTTTATAGCCCTGAGTTCTCGCTAACCCTTTGAGAAAAAATAGCTGCAACTTTGCTAGCCTGAGTTGGGTTGCCAAAGGACAAAATTTGGGATTAAAAGAGGAGCTATAAATTAAAGGGGAAACTCTGAAAGTAAGGGATAGATCTTCGGAAGCAGTGAAACACTCATCTTTTTAGAAAGTTTGCCTGAAACTTTTACCTACAAATTATGCATTTGGGCAATAAATTGTGAATAGTATTAAAGGGGACCAGTAAAAAAGCAGCCTGCAATGTGATTGTAGATTTTAGTTGCTGCCATCCATTTAGGTACGCTACCTGGCTCCTATGGAAATTGATTTATTTTTAGAGAAATATCTCACAATCCAGAAATTATCATTCCTAAAACACAATATTTAATAAAAAATCAGTAAGTGTGAAGATACTTGAAAATATCTATATTCAAGCAGTTAATGGAATGTCCTAGTTAAATTGTGTCAATGATCAAGTAAGAAATTTAGAGTGACTGTTACATTTTCAAGGACTTAAGGGAACATAAGAACATAATGAATGAATACAGGATGAAATTTCATTAGAGAGAAAATAACTATAAAAAGAAAAAAAAAGAAATTCTAAAGCTGAAAATAAAGTAACTGAAATAAAACAAAACTACTAAGGTTTAAACAGAAGTTTGGAGGTAGCAGAGAACAGTTAACTTGAAAATGAAACGTGTTCAATCTGAAGAACATATTTTAAAAATTGAAGGAAAATTAATAGAGCCCCATAGGCAATTCAAGTGGTTTAATATAATGGAATTAGAATTCCAAAATAAGATGAGAAAAGAATTGGGACAGAAAAATATTTAGAAAGAATTAATGGTGGAAACCTCCCTGAAAGATTAAGTTTACAGATGGAAGAAGTTCAATAAACAGCAAGAATAATAAATACAAAGGAAGAAAGCCACATCTAGCGATATTATAGTCAAATTGCTGAAATTTAAAATTAAATAGAAAATCTCACTTTAGAAATCAAAACAAAAATACAAAGAAAATATTAAAAAACAAAAACAAAATAAAGTCCAAAAAACTGTCAACCAGAATTCTGTGTACAGAATCACTTCTTCAAAAATGCATGTAAATAAGAAATGTTTAGGTAGGTAAGAACCAAGAGACATGTACAACAAGATACAAACACAAAAGTTTTTAAATCTGAAGGGAAATGGCACTGGAGAGAAACTCAGATATGCAAGAAGGGATAAGATTACCAGAAAAAAAATTTTTTTAATGATGTATATAATATATGAGATACATATGTATGTATATATGTTTATGTGTTCATATATGTACTATATACATATAATTTTCAGACTGTATTTTTTCAACTTTGAAAAGATAATGATAGAAAAGTTTTGATATTAAAATGCTATTTAATGGAAAATAATTAAATTTATTGAATTATACACAGCATTTCTGAATAGCGAATTGTACATTCTTATTATATTTTTCATTGTTAGGACATCATAAAGAAATATATTAAAACAATCTCATCTGTTATATAGTTTAGAGCCAAACATGTTTCTTAAGCTTATGCTGTAAAATGGTTTCCAGTTTTACATTTCAATACAGGTGAGTCTAGATATCATTAATATTTTTACTTAATGTAAAGTATTTTCTCCAGTTCAAAATGTATGATTCGCATTCTTCTGCAAAGGGCATAATGCTATTATTTTCAGTTTCATAGTACATGGTTTAGTTTCACAGCATGTACATTGTGGCACTGAGCAGAATGCTGATATTTTATTTTGAAAAGGTAGGGTTGCCAGGTCCTTTAGTTTCAGTGGTTTTTAAGTCAAGCGTATAATTGATGTACGTGTATGTTAAAATATATTGTTATGCTTCAAGTGGCTTTTCACATCTTGAATTTTACACTTTGTAAGAAGTGCTTCATTTGAACCAACTCCATTTCTTTTTTCTGAAAAGAAGCATGTGCTTATCATCAGTTAAAATGGGCTTTTAGTAAATTAATTCAAAATATAAAAATATTTCACTTCCAAAGTCATTCTTCCCAATTAATTTTATTGAACCAGTTGATGCATGTTGAGCCTGAATCTTATTTTTTGATTAGAACTGCTATGTTAAGCTAGGCCTGTATCTCCATTTTATCAGGCTCTTAAATTTACAGAATTTAGTATTTTTTTCTCTCTTTCTGGAGCACATGGGTATTGCTCACAGTTTCAGGCAGAAGAGGCCTGAGAGAAAATTCCTGGAATACACACCAATCCCCATCCACAGCCATTGACTTATTACCATCTCTATTCAAGTGAGCATCTTGGGGTAAATATTGTAGACATTGAGTAATAATCTAGATGGTTGAGAGCAGAAAACTGTGCTCAGTAAAACTAGAATTTCTTATAAATCTTTAACACTTTTAGCTAATGCATCTTAAAACTGTACAGCGGCATTGTGCCACTTCTTGTCCTCCCTTCCCTCCTCTGAATACTTAGATGGCGTCAGGCCCACAGATCTGTCCCCTGCCACACTCCCCTAATGACCATGTTATCAACACTCTTTATCTTCCCAGGGATTGTGGAGTTTGCACAACACAAGAGGCCCTTCTTTGAGTGTTGAGCAAGGGCTGAATTCCAGCTCCTACTCTTCTTTCCAAGTTTCATTTACTTGGCAACTACCCCAAAAGATTGTTTTTTCTGCGTTTATTAGCCCAGAGGGGTGCCTTTCTCTAATTCATTCCTCTGTTTAGTTTAGTTGTATGTGAGTTAGAGAATACACATGGAGTTTTAGTATGTTGAAAATTCTTCTTCTTACAATATTAATGAAAATGTGAACAAATGGGTTGTCATCCACCTTGGAAAGGCAAGTCAGTGCCTGTTAGACTGTTTCTCTGAATCTTTGACAAAGAAAGGAAAGAACCAGGCATTATCACATCAGTTAACTAAGAGTTAGTCAAGCAGTTCCCTGAAATAAGTCTAAATTTGAGGAATGTAGAAAGGAATCAAGTCTAGCTTTTAGTGAAATGATTTTGCCGTTATTTGTTTGTTTAATTGGGTGTGTTTTTGATTTGCATTAAAATGTAAGGATTTTTATTTTTCTCATCAGTTCTCATTTAACACATGTGCAGTGTTTATGAAGGAAAACAATGCTTTCCAGAAAACACACACACACCACGTACAACACTGGCTCCCCAATGCTTTTCCTGATCTGACACAGTTTGGAATTGTGTCCTGAGTGCAGTAGCTCTTCCTTTAGAGCTCAAAATCTTAGCTGTCAAACTTCCCCTAAACTCATTAGGACTCATTTGTCTCTGTCAGTGACATGTTCTCAAGAGCCAGTTCATGCCAGGCTGCTTTGTCTCATAGCCACTTTGAATAAGGCCAAGTTTTAAGAAAAAGCAGAACCTATGCTTTGGATTGTATTATGTATCTCAGGGAATTACATAAATTTTTCTTTACAAAGTTCTATGTGCCTGGAAAAGTCCAGGTTAAGCACTGTCTAAATAAATTAAACGTGTGTCATAGAAATGTCCTTTCTATAGAAACCTCAACTCAGAATACTGTACACTGGTGTAAATGAGCCTGGTAGAAGGATTCTGACCACCTTTGCCGAAGGACAACAAATACTGTGGGATAAATATCTTAATAGTCAGTTTAGAAATACCTTAGTACCATATGTGCTGATAAAGATAAGAGAAATATAGCATTCTGATTATTTGTTTTAATTCAAGGATCAATTCATTCTCATTCCAAGAACGGATGCTAATGGAATGATTATACCTAAAGTCATGATCTAGAAATATAGGCCTTTCAATCTAGTTTTTGTAAAAGGTTAAATGGAATGTAAATGATTCCTAGGTTACAGTCAAGTGTATATACCTTTCAGTGCCAAATTTTAATTTTAGTAGCTGAGTATTATAGGTTGGAGATAACATCTTCTTTATTAAAATGGAATAAATTAATAAATAAAAATACCCAAATACAAGGCCTTTACATAATCAGTGTTGTTTTCAAACATTTCTGTCTGCTCTATTGTACAATTAAATAAACTATCAAAGCTTCACATTTTCTATACTTAAAGAATGACCATAAATATTTTAGCCTCTAATATTTTGATAAGATGAATAAGGTTTATGATCATCTCTCCCTTTGAAGGTCCACAGCCTAGTGAAGAAGATGATATTTAACAAATTATTCAAGTGAAGTGTTACAAATCATATGAAAAAAGAGTGTTATGGGAACACAGAGGAGAGAGATTGACTATGACAGGGAAGATCATCTCAGAGATGTCATCTTGGAATACAGTTTGAAAAAAGTGCAGTTTACCAGGTAAACTACAAGAGAAAACCTTCTAATTGAGGATTTTATGATTGAGGGCACTTCAGATGTGACAGGGGATCTATATGAGGAAGTAGAAGGAAGAGTAGAGAAAAATTAGCAAGGAATACATAGAGACCTTGAAGACCGCACTGAAATGGATGAATTGGGTGAAGGAATTTTGTTCTGTGAACAACAGATAGTGTGATTTAGAAGAAATGGAAACAGCAGAATGCCAGGATCATATTTATGGCTTCCAAAGATAACCTTGGCAGCATTGTGAGCAGTGAGCAGTTGGCCATGAGGGAGTCTTAAGTGAGGCAGACCCACTTCAGTGGGGCAGCTGTTTCAAAGCCCAGAACCAGAACATTAGAATAGAAGTGGTAGAAGGTGTGTTATGAGGAGAGACCAGAACAAATTAGAGAGACCTTTAAGAAGTAGAATGAATAGTGCTGATTAGAACTGAGGAATCAACAGATAGAAACATTTACCAAGGGTTACTCAATTCCATATTTCCCATGTGGAGTTGAGACAGAAGTAAGACACAGTTTTAAACATGATGATTATGCTGTTTTTTCACAAGATGACTTGTGTGTGTCTGTAGCATTCCTATACTTCTAGATTTGGTAAACTACATCCAATATTTCTTGGCATTCAAATCCAAAATTTGCTTTTTAAAAGAGCTGCCCTTTTCCAACATTATTAATCTTTATGTGACCCCTTTTCCCCCTGTGGATATGAGCTGCCTGGTGAACTCCTTCCACCTTTTACTAGCTGTGTGACTTTGGGAAAGATCACGGTGATCTCCCAATAATGTGAGTTATGTAATCTGTCAAATACAGTGAAGATAATAATCATAGTCACTGCAAAATTTAAACACATCACAAGATGTTTTTTTAAATGGAATTTTCTTAAAGTTAAAAATGGTTATATTGACAGGTCTTTTGGGAACAAACATGAGGTGTATTTTTCAGATCATGGTTATCTTGAAAAACAAGAATCTAAGAGGTTCATTAGTTGTAAATTTTTTTTTTTACTTCATGTGTATTTAATCATAAGATGTATATTAGGATTGCATAGTTATGATACACTATGAAATATATAAAATATAATCCTGAATGATTACCCGATGTCAATCACTTTTGCAACTCAAAATTTTTTCAATGTTTATTTTTAAAAATTAAGTTAATATTCTGTCACTAATTGGGGGATAATTGGATGAAATTTGAGATGTTAGTTCCTTTAGATAATTAGCACTCCTCTACACAGAAATATTTGCTTTTCTTTCAAATAGAGATAGAATTATTATTTTTCCATTTAAGTCTTCTGCAAATGCTCCAAAGCACTTAGAATTTTAAATATATGATCGCATCATTCTCCTCAAACTGTAGCATGTCATATTAAAAAATATAACTATAAATTTGAAGCTTCTGAAAATGAGTAAGGGTTTTAAGTAATGAGACTGGGGCCGGACCAGTGTTGATTTTTTTAAAAAATGTATTTAGTTTTGTATTATTTGCAGAATATTTTCAACCTGAGTGAAGCCTGTTATTTTAGAGTGTGACCTGATTGCCCTTGGTATTCAGAATAGGGAGTTGTGATGCTAAAAGCCTTACCTTTATATATTCAGTAAACACAGGAGTAAAATAAACAGCTGTTAATTTATAATGAAAACTGTATAATGTTATGATGAAATTTTCCTTATAAAATAATGAATCCAAATACTGTCTTATATGTCAGCATTGGTTTGTTGCAGTATCTTTTTTTCAATACATCTTTATTATTATGTTTGTATAGCAGATATGGAAATACAGATTATGAAAGTTTAAGTATTTAATGAGACAAGAAAAATTCAAACCTTACTCCCTATTTTCTTGTTTTGAGGAGGAATATAGCGTAACTACAGCATATAAAACCAATTACATCTATAATTTATCACTTTTATTTGAAAATAGTAAATGTATAGAGAATATTAAAAATTAATGCATTTAAAAACTAATTATCATATTTGGATAGTTCAAATTATTAGAATTGTAGAATTGCAAACTTGATCTTCACGTAAGACATAAAAAGTGCCTTGGCAACTTGTAGGGAATACTAAATTTCATTAAGAGGTTACCTCAGGAGAAATGTGTATATTCAGCTGTTTTTAAATTCAAATGAATACTTTTGGTTTTGTCTATTTTAATTTGGTGTTTTGCCCAAGACATCATTCAAATCTGATCACAATGACTCCCTCATTTCTGAATTTTTCCACACTCATTGTTAATTACACTCTCCCTTCTCTACTTACCCAAGCAACACAGTATTTATTTTATTACTTGATACATTTTAGATGAACAGAAACCTGCATCACAAATAAAGGACTGTCTCACTATTAGACTAAATCGCCACACAGACCTTTTTTGTCTCTACTTTGTCTAATGAAATCATGAAATTTGACTTTATCTGAGCTCCAGTTTGTCCTCACTATTCATTATTATTTTTTAATTTTTCTAAGGCTAAGGCAGACAGGCAGGAATAAAGTTAGGCAGCGGGAAAAAAGGAAGAAAGGAGAAAGAAGGATTCAATCCCTTTCTCCCCTCCTCCCCTCCTCCCCTCCTCCCTTCCTTCCTTTCCTCCTCTCCCCTCTGGTCATGAACCCAATTCACTGAGCTTAGTCTATGCCTCAGCCTCCAATTTAACACCTGAGCAACAAGGGCACAGCTCATTTTCTTCTTAATTACTGACTAATTACCTCATACATTTTGAAAGAATAAAATACAATATAATGTTTATATTTTTAGTGAGAGGAATATGTTCTATTCTCATTAGAGTTAGTGTATAATAAAGTGAGAAAAGATTTAAGCAAGGGTTTTTTAATTCATTGACTACCGAAATATAATATTAATTCTTTTTCCCTATGCTGAGTGAAAAATGATCTTGGTAACTTTAAGAAGCATTAGTTCAATTGGAAAGGAGAGAATAGATGACCTTAAATAATCTTTGTTTTTTTTTTTTTTTTATGTTTTAATTTTATTGAAAGAACATCACATCATAATAGTACAAAGGTTTAAATTATGCATCATTCTAAATCAACATCTGTATAGCTTAAAAGTATATGTCATTCCTTTCTGTGTTTAAATTAATTTAAAAGATAATACTTTCTCCGTTTGTTTGTACTGAACTTTTAGCTTCCATAAAGCTAATGGCACCTTCACTAAATTTTACCTATCTTACTTTCATAATCATTTCTGTGATCTTTAATTAACGTGCCAATTAGATTTGACTTAAGAACCTTTGCTTTCAAATTTAATGATGTGCTCCATTTTTCTTATCATGGAGACTCAAAACCACAAGAAAAGACATTTGGAAAAATTATCTTGTGGTTCATAGATTTTGAAGACAGTGACCCTAAGATAAAATTTGAAGAGAGACCGTGTTTTCTTTGATGCCTATTTCCTCTTTCTGGAGACTTTGATTATTTGCAACATTTATTAAG
The DNA here is from genome assembly GCA_004363575.1 of Solenodon paradoxus. NCBI lineage: Eukaryota > Metazoa > Chordata > Mammalia > Eulipotyphla > Solenodontidae > Solenodon > Solenodon paradoxus. The sequence continues at coordinate 488,345 of RJWH01000439.1, forward strand.
CAGTACAGGCTTTTGGAAGTTTACTTAACTTCCCTAGATTTGGATTCTAATTGATAAAGTTGCCATGATAATGCCTGCTTTTTTTTCTTCTTAAACATGTTTGAGAAACCAAAAATCAAAATGAAAAATGCTATTCAGGAGATATTAATAAATAGATATTAATAAAATATTAATAAAGTCTGAAAGCAATCCTGGTCTGAAATACTTGCTATAACTCTAAGAGGCTATATGTCTGAAATATAAAAATTACTAATATTAGTGACAGTGAGAACAGGCAATCTTAATTTGTAAGTACAAATCAATTATAGTGGAATTTAGGGAAGTTAGGTCTGAGATTTTTGGAGGAAATAGATCTTTCCAGAATGTATCATATCAGATTACATAGTAAATCTTTTTGTTTATTGTATTTGAGAATGCACTGGCATATAGGAGAAGATTTTCGTTGCTTAGCCGAAATTTGTTTATAGAAGCACAATACTCTACCTATATATTGGTAAAACAGTAAATAGACCCAAGTCAAATTTGGATTTTATTTTCAATTTGAAATTTATTCACTTTTTCTAGGATTATGGGGTATCTTTGGGTTAAAAAACTTTAGTCCTGACTTGAGAATTACATATAATTTGACTTCGATCCCATCTCCACCATTACTGGCCATGTCATCTTCAGCACAATTTAAAACACTAAAAATGTGCTGAAAGTATAACACATTTCACAATGGAAATATAGAAAATTTAGTGCAGTCTCTGCCCTCTGTCTCCTTACATTATATTGAGAGAGATAGACAAGAAAAAAGATAATTATAATGTAAAGGAAGTTTAGTACCAAAGACAAAATATCTGTCTCAATCTATGTGTAAAAGGATGTGAATTCCAGGGTGTGTGTGTGTATGTGTTATGAGCAGTGAAAGAAAACTTTCTGGTAGAGAGTTGAAACCCAAGTTAAACCTTAATAATTTTACTTAGATTCTCTTTCATCCTGTAAAATTTGGAGAAAATGTTATTGAGGATACTTCTGGTGAGCAAGAGGATTAAATTTGATAATATGCTAGAAACCTTTGTGATTGAGCATGATATCTTGGATTGGAATAGTTCAGAACAACAATAAAACCCACATTAACAGGTTAACAAACTCGAAATAGGAATTTGTGTAGACATTCAAGGCAGGTGATGCTGACAAAAATTGACAGCTCTGAGATTCCTGAAAGAGAAATCTAGTCCACTAGATATCTGAAAGATAGGGACCATGCAAAAATCAAAACAAGGGATATCTCTGAGAGAAAATGTTTTCAAGACCAAGAGATCAGAACAAATGTTTATCCCTAGAAGAACTAATTGTCAAAGCCTAGGGGAAGGAACAGGAGTAGAGCCTCTGTCCAGAAGGAATAGTCCCCACTGTTCCTTCAAGGACCTAGCATGGTGTCAGGATGAAAGTTTGACATCGGGCTTGGAGGCTAAAGATCAGTTCCTGAAGTGTCAAGTAATCAGTGGTCACTTGCTGCTGTATTCCTGAAGATTTAGCCAAAGCTCATTTATCCTTTCTATTTAAGGTAAGCACTAATCTAGAAATTGAGGTGTGGCCAAATCTGAAGGAGAGGCTCAAGTGACCCAACAGTGGGAGAAAGGACTGGCAAAAACTCAGAATTAGGATCTGATATTTTCTAGTAAATCTTTGTTTACATTGTATTGAATGGACATTGCATTAAAACTTGATATAGGTTTAAGGTGTACATCACTGAGGTAGAAATCTGTATATAATAAGTTCAGTTCACCACCAACAGTTCAGTCCTTGACCATATAATTGACATCTTTTCCCCGAATTCCCCAACTCCATCCCTTCTCTTCTGGTAACCACTAATTAATCCTGTAGTTTAAAAACATATGTTTTTTTACTGTGGTTATTTTGTGTGCTGCTCTTTCTATACACCACATGAGTGAAATCCTGTGATGGTTGCCTTTCTCTTTCTGATTTATTTCATTAAATATGATTCCCTCTAGGTCCATCCATTTTGTTGCAAATGGCAGAATTTATTTATTTATTTATTTATTTATTTATTTATTTATTTATAACTGAATTGTATTATATTGTGTATATATATGCATATATATCACACACTAATTTGAAGAGATATATGCATCCTCTTGTTTACTGCACCACTATTTATAATAGACAAGAGATAGAAGCAATCTGAGTACCTATTGACAGGTTAAAGGATAAAGAGGAAGTGATATAGTAAAACCTTTGACTTGCTGAAGATGAACCTACAAGAAGGCCTAGACTAATTAAACATTACAGAGACTGTCTAGGATAGAGTAGGGTATCCCTGAACTTTAAACCCTGGCTTGTGTATGTGAGTTGTTCGGTGACTTTGGGGATACCAGTTGTCTCTCTCACCTTCACATTCCTCATCTACAAAAAGGAGCAACATTTACTTTGAGTTTGATTTGGGAGACTTAATGATTTTTTAAGCATATTTGATTTACTTTTTATTTATTTGTTAATATTTTTCCTGATTATTTACAATTTGCTTTAAAGAAGTAAGGAATTTGTATGGGACTTAGTATATTACTACTATGAAAAATAAAATCCTTTCTTCTTTATCATCATGGTTATAATGACTTGAGGCAGTTGTTAAACCATCTCTTAACTTAGAAACAAAATAAAATTTTGCCCAGTGTGTATATTCTTTGGACACAAGGGTACTTTTCTTTTACAAGTCTAAATTACTGTGAGCAACTTTGTATGTTTTCTTTTTAAGTTAGGGAAAAAAGGAAATTTGATCGAGGCTAGGAAATTAAGTGCTTGTATTTTTAATTATTCTTTTTTGTTTGCTAATGAAAAGACTTGCATTTTAAGAATTTCTCCTAAATCAGAGAGTCTTTGGGTAAAGCTGCTGGCAATGTAAGCAGAATTAATTATCACTTCAAGTTACATTTCCTTCTAAAGCACTTTGGTGGAAGAATAGTACTGATTAATGCTTGTATTTTGAGATCACTGCTGAGGGAGACACTGTGGTTCACTGTGAACAGGTTGAAAATCAATGCATGCTTTAATTCAAATGAGTAAATCTGACATTAACTTTTAAGACAGAGGTGATTTTGACTCAAGATTTTAACGGTAATTTCTATAACCTGCTACAGCTGTCACCAACATTTAACTATTTACACAGTGAGGTTAAATATATGGCCTAATTGAAGCTTGAAAGTAATAAAAGCAAAACTAATTCTGGATAGATGACTTTTATAACGATTTAAGGGAATCAAATTAGAAAGACTACTTACAAACTAAATTTCTGTGTTTTAAAATAATGGAATAAAATCAAGGTTTTGCATTGACAGGTGAGACATAGGAAAATACAGTTGAATGGAATCTTAAAGTTATTTAGAGTCATTTAAAATTTAAGAATCATTTAGACTGAGTAAAAGAATCCCATCTATGAACAACAATTCTCTAGAGTGGTCTTAAAATCATCAGAGTTTTAGTTATATTGAGAAAGTCTCTAATACGCCATAAATTCACTCTGACAAAGCTAGTTCCCCTACATTCATTAGATAATTGATTAAAGGTGATTGAAAACTGCTGGACTTTACCTTGGTTAATAATGAGTAGGTAATATTACAAAAATTATTTAACAGTTACAACACATCAGTAGGATTCCTTGCTGTTAGGAGTTGTTATGATACACATCAGAATGACATGCTACAGTCTTGACCCTCAGTACCTCAGAATGCGACTATTTGGAAATTGGGTGACTGCAGAGGTAATCACTTAAAAATGATACCATTAGGGTGAATATTACTCCTGTATGACATAGACTAGCACAGAAGGAAAATAATGTGAAGAAAAGAGAATGTACCTGCAATATAAGTAATACCTGTATCCAGAACCTAGAAGAGAAACCTGGAATAGTCCTTCTCACAATCTTCAGAAGGAAACACTTCTGCCAACACTGATTTTGGACTTCTACCTTCTAGAACTATGAGATAATAAATTTCTGCTATTCTAAGCTACCTGGTTTTAGACACGTTGCTACTATATTCTTTGGAAATGAATCCACTTGTCTTTTGAGTTCCTGTTTGACCAATGGGAAATACGGGAAGATAGGCAGAGAGAATGAGACAAAGAGGTCAGAGCATTTGTTTTCTCGACCCTCCTTTGGAAAAGACACTTGGGTTGGGCTGCAGTTTCCTTTAGGGAATTACTCTGAATTACTGAAGCTGAATTACTGAAGCTGCTCTCCCCTCCTTACCTCCTCAGCTCCAGGTGTTCCAAAGGCTCACTGCTTCAGGATTCAGGGATATACATCATCCCTAACTACTCACTTAAGTATTTCCCAGGTATTTTAGATAGTGTCTTTATTAAACTCTTAGGAAAACAACTGCTTTGTGTGTGACATCATTTTCTTGATTGAACCTGGACTGATAGATGACTGCTTCTCCTGAAAGAAGTGATTACCTTCCAAGGATATTGTACACATGATCACATGATAACACTTACTATATAGTATTATAATAATACGCTTGAGTAAGTATTTGTAAGAGAAGTTCCTTGAAGCTACTTATTCTCTATTATAAAACCAGTATCTTCTACAGGTTCTGACATATACTTACTGAATAGATGTATAGATGAATATTTATGTGTAAAATGCTTGCATATTTTATCTTATCCACACAAAAAGAGACATCATGTAACTAACAAAAGTAAATATATGATATTAAAAAATAAAAGAAGATACTTAAACTAAAGTTTAATTAGTTCAGAGAAAGATCATGAATGTAGGAAGAAGACTTAATGAAAAATAATATGCTAAGTACTTGCACAGAATTAATAGTATGATTCTGAGCTTTTAAGTAGACAATGTGAAGGCAAAAGAAGGTCAGTTACGGGAATTGTAGTGTCTGTAAGTTAAATATAATCCAGTTACTTAGGCTATGTACACATATTCCAACTATTGAGACCAGATGCAAATGTTAATCCTCAGTAAATCCTCATAAAGAGGTGAGCATGTCTTGTAGCAAACAATGCCTTCAATATGTTCCTACAGCTAATTAAAAAGTGAATTTCATAGGGATGTTTTTGCACTCTCTTGTGACCAAGGGTATAATGCCCAGAAAATGTTCGGTAAGGACTATTCTAGTGAAGTAGGCTAAACAAAACAGTGCCAACAAGTACCCTGCCAGAATGGATTAATCAAAGCATACATTCCGAAGACCTTGATTTATGAACTTCCAATAGTTTTGATAATTCATGCTTATAATGCCTATATTATGAATATTATTTTTTCTCTCTGATTCCTTTAAGTATTTTGTGGCAATGAATTTAAGTTTTAGTTGCCCTAAGAATATTGGCAACCTTTATTATAGTTGGACATATATTTTTACAGAAAGCTAGGCTATGACATAGAAATTGCTTATAAAAATATTTAGACACCTAGTTTAATGTCAGATTGAACAAACAAAATAAGAGCTAATATGGTAATAATAGAAATAGGTTTTAAAATATATGGATACAAGCAAGTTAATAGGAGCTAGAAAATATAATTTTCCTTTTTATCCCTCCTAGGTTTTCCAGAATAGGTTTCAGTGAATAATGAGATCTTTGAGCATTGTATCAGCTATTTGAGATGAAAAAAGCTAATAAATAAATGATTTATTAAATCTATATGACAAAAACTCACATTCCACATATACATCTTTCTGCTGTCCTCAGAGAAAATGCGTATCAGGGGTCAGCTCACGTAATGCTTACGGCCTCTACCTCCTAAAGGAAACTACACATTTTTTCTTTCAAGCGATAATAAATCCAATGCTTACAAATCAGTCAATGAGTCTATGAGAAGTAGAAGTATAATTGTTGGAATTCTGAACCTACCTAATTAGCACGTCTTTAGTGAGAATGTGCGTGTATGCATATATTGTGCACAGTTCAGTGTATAGTGTACATACTGTATTTACAGTACATTCTACTTGTCAAAAAACCCCCACAACTTCAAGGAATTCAATAGATTCCCTCTGCTTTATTTGGTGATTTTGAGCTTCTCATAGTGCCAGTAGTCAGTGGTTTCCTCATTATCTTGAATTAGAAGGTGAAAACTTAGATTCTGACTTTTTGTGTCATTCAATAAGTGGGGCTTATAACAAAACTGGTTCTACTGACAATAACTATAATGGTTATAATATGTGGTCACATAATTTGATTTTGATGACTTTCTTCTTGTTCTACTATCAACCAAAAGAATGGTTGTAGTACCTTCTGTTGAATGATCGATCTACCTGTCATCTGTCTTCTATCTATCTATCTATCTATCTATCTATCTATCTATCTATCTATCTCATTAGTACTTGTGTCTACCTTTGGGACACTCTGCTTCTTGTGTGAAGGCATTTTACCAGTTTTTCTTCATTTATAAATTCAAATGTTTCCAGGAGCTTGTAAAGATTGCTCTTTTATCTTCAATTTACTTTTTTTGCCCCGTAAGCCAAATTTTTGTTTTTATCATAAGCCACTTTTTGGCTGAAAGTACTTCATCATATAATTTAAAATGCTTTTTACTGATTGATGATCTACAGGCTGAATTTTAGCTCTTCTCTAATCTGCCTTCATCTCCCAAAGGAAATCCAAAGAATGGTCCTTTCCTGCACTTTTTCTTTCCCCGTTAGGGCTTATTTTTTTTGAGTATTCTTTTCAAACTATGTAGTTTAGGTTTTCTCCAAAGGACTTTCTTCAAGTCCTGTTTATGCTGATCAAACATCCAACATGTCTGTGCCACCAGAAAAGTTTTCCCCAGTAGCTAGTGAAACTTGCAGGCCTGTGATCAAATTGCCATACCATCATTCCCCTGCCCCAGGGGTGACTTCTTGCACAATGTGAGGAGACTGATGTAGCATAAATTGAAGAGAGATGCTTAAATTGCTTCATAGATGTGGTCAGTGGGAGGCCTACAAACTTAGTTAAGATTTTGTCTACAACAATTTGGGGTCTATTTTAATGCAAAAAGAAATAAATGATTGAGGTATGAAATGTTCTGCATCATAGATTACATTCTTAATCTTTTTTAAGGGATATTATTCGATGCACTGGTATCCAAAGAAAATGTTAAAAAACTACCTGGAAAATTTTAGTTTAAAGATATGTACTCTCCTTGAGATCTTCTAAGATAAATGTGTTATACTATCCCTCCGGGCAACTGAATAAATTAACTGGTCCTATGAGCCTTTTAGGTATGAGCCAATTAAATGTTGAGTGTCATCAATCCAAACTGGTTACTGTGTTTAAAATGAGTTTATCTAAAGTCCTTTATTTCTGGCAACAGTTAGGAGGGCAACACTTAGCATCAGTTGGGGTTGCACTAGACTACATATAGCAAATACTTCAGATTACAGTAGCTGAAGATTGTTTTGTTTTTTCTTTAGTTCCAATTTTGAGAACAGCCCAATGATAGGCAGTGAGAAGCTGGTAGGCGATAACACAATTTTATCAGGGAAGCTATAATCTTCCATTTAGCTTTCTGAGCCACCATCCCCAGGGTATGGTTCTTGTCCTCATGCTTGCATGATGGTTGCTGGACTCAAGCCATTACACCCTCCACTTTTTTTTTTTTTTTTCAAAAAGAAGGAAAGCTAAAGAGTTTATGAGAATAAGCAGATGATTTGAGCCAAGTTCCTCTGTGAAGTATAATTTTTTACTAGGCACTGTGCTGACTCCAACAGAAATCATGATTCTGTTTTTAAAGAAGAGGCCAACTGGGAATATGATCTCTGCCAAGATCGAATAATGTTTAAGGCTTTATGATACTCTATGTATAGGGAAAATAAATCTTGTTTTCCACAATATAAATATATATGAATATATATGCATTTATATTTGTGTATGCGTTGTATAATAGGGTAGAGATTAAAGAAATACATGAACTTATCCAAAAGTAGTACCAATTTAGCAATACAAAAGTAAAAAGGAGTAATAATAATGTATCTCCATTTATATTCCAGTAGAAGCTTTTCCTGTAAATTCTATCTGGTGAAGTTATATTATAGATTTTTCTTCTTATTTTTAATATTTAGAGTTCTATACTGAACTCACATAGCTTATGCTCATGACTGTTACTTTTTTATGAAATCAAAAGACCCAGAATATGGGAATAAAAAATCCAAGCAGCCTTACAACAGTTTTTCCTAACAGAGTTTTCATAAGGCCCTTAGGTTTTCTTTAGAAGTAAATATGCAGGAATAGTCTCTAAAGCCTATGCACTTCTGCTCTTGAATGTTAGCCTGATTAATTTCACAAGGAGATACTTGTTTGCATATCAAATGAGATAGCTAATAAGTTAATGAATCTGTACTATGAGTCACGATATGGAGAAGACCATAATTTTAAATGCATAATGGACTCTGGGTTCAATAAGTAGAATCTTAATGTGATGAAATGAAAAATGACAGAGGTGGGTAGAGGAGGTGTTCAAAAATACTCAAGGCCATAAATATTCCCCAGAGGCTTTATTAACGTGAGCTGATTAATTAAATGACTACGATAGAGTATTTCATCGATCTATTTGCAATTCATCCTAGAATTGACAAAGTTCAGAAGTTTTTAATACAAGAATATAAATGTTCTACAGAGTTACAAAAAATCTCTATTACCACAAACTAATTTATGAAATTGAAATTATATTTTACTTCAATTAAAAGAAGTTTTACTTACACATTCTAGCTATCTTATCTTTGAATCTCAACAGCTTTAGAAAGCACTAGAAGAGAGAGAAACAAAATAAGACAATATCACTTCTCATTTCTTGGTTTAGAAAATAATTTTTGTAATATGTGTATGCTTTCCATGAACCGTTTTTCTAGGTGTGCATGGTCCTCTGTATTTAATCAAATGTCAGGTACTTTTTCCAGACTACAAATACTCTTACAATACAAGGAGAGAAGAACTTCTCAAAGTTGAAATAGCCAGGAGAACTAGATTGAGGAGAGATGCTGTGATCTATGCCAAAAGAATGGATCAGATTTGAAGAAATCAGTTCAGATGAGGAGACACTTTATAGAAGGACAGACAAGGGAATGATTTATGTGTTTATTTAGTGAGGAAATAATCTCAGTGCGTGAAGCTTATGAGATGACTATTAGTGCAAAATAAAGGCTGACATAGTTTAAATAAATGGGAATCCCAACTTAGATTCTTGAATTAAAAGTTAATTTGAATTATAATGTCATAGTCACTTTTGTGCATAATGTTAAATTTTTTTTCTTAAAAGAAGGAACTGTTTTTTACTCAGTTTAATAATGCATTTTCATCAGTTTATTTTTTATTTTAATCCATGAGATACAGTTCAGCATTACTCCTGAGTTTTATATCTCAAAGTTTATATATTTATACTTTGAATCTGTTATTCTTGGAATCTAAAAGTATATGATGTCTCTAATGTGGTTATGTATTGAGCATGAAATAGCTGACTGGACAGGTAAACTCTTTCTCTGTATTCATTCCATGTGGTACTTTAGTAGAATTGTGTTCTCTCTCATTTATGGTAACATTGAATCAATATTTTACCTACATATGCGTTAGTCGATTAATTTGTTTTAACTTATATACTAGGCATGCCTAGTATGTGATAATAGTTATGAAAACAAGAGTGGTATCTTTTACTTAAGGTGATGTTTTAATTTTTTTTTATTGTGGTAACTTTGATTTTACCTGTTAAAATAAACTCACATGTATAGGTTCCCCATATGTACAGTTTCCCCATACCTCAGATATATGTCAACACACCCTGCCATCCACGAAATCACTAAGTGTTCTTCCCCATTATCCAGTGGGCTCCACCACTTGTCCCCTGACCCCTCCATTGATAACAGTTCTGTTGGAAGTGTCCAAGGGTTAGTTTTGTTTCATCTGTTCCTTTGTTTTGTTTATTCACTTTATACTTATAAGTGAAGTCATCTGGTATCTATCTTTTCACTTATTTCACTTAGCATCATCCTCTCTGGATCCATCCTTGTTGATTCAAATGCCAGGATTTCATCTCTTCTAAGGACTGTGCACTATTCCATTGTGTATATTTACCACATTTTCTTTATCCATTCATCTGGCAGTGGGCACTTAAGTTCTCAGCTATGTAAATTGGACTGCAATAAACCTGGGGGTGCATAAATCTCTAGAATTAGTGTTTTTGTATCTTTTGGCTAAATACCCAGAAGTGGGATGGTGGGATCATATGGGATTTCCATATTCAACTTTTTGAGGAATCTCCATAATGTTTTTTGTGACAGTGTTTTATATAAGGTTGAAGATTAATCTATTTTTCTTGAATTGAAAAGTACTTATTGCTACTTAATTTTGTTCATGTTTTTCTGTGATATCAACAGATATTTATATAGTGTCGGTTCAATGAATAAAGACTGACTAGAGCAATTTGAACAGTGGATTGTTTTGATAAATGTGCTAAACTTTTTGAAGTTCTTTGGTTTATATCATACAACTAAGTAACCCCTATTACTAGACAATTAGAAATTACTTTCTTTAGGAAAGTAATGATGTTATCATAAGTGATAATTTAATATAATGGACTTAACATAATATGGAGTAATAACAGTTGTCACGTGTTTTGACATCAACTGTGATCTTCCTTCTGTCCTCCATATGTTAAAATGAAAACTGTGCACATATGGTCTATACACCATAATAAGGTTTTGTGGACATACATCTAATTGTGTAGTTTTTATCTCTAAACTATAACTGGATAAACAGGAAATAAATAAGGCACCTAATCACTAAAGAAATATAATACGAAGAACATTTAAAATATTTTAAGCAGAATTTTCAGACTAACTAGTTAGAAATTTCAAGAAGGCAGACTAAATAAAAAGTAAAAATATAAAGCAATCAAACCTTTAACAATGAAATGCTTCATGAAGTAATGTTAGATTTGAAATATTCAAGTAGAGACTTTTATTGTTCTGCTAAGAGTTTCTTACATGAATAAGGGTAATAGTTTTCAAATCAGTTCTGTTAACATTGACAAAATACACATTATGTTCAAGTCTTTACTAAAAATATTTCCTCTTTACTTGGATTCTGAAAGATGGGTCGAAATACAGCATGTAGGACAAGATGAGGCACAGGTCATTTTAAGTGGACCAACTTACAAAACATTTAAGTGGACCAACTTACAAAAGTCTTGAACTCAGCAAGAAATTTGGTCTTGGTTCTTCCTTGAAGCATAGTCCTTGACGGTTTTGAGTTGCATGATTGTTGTCAAGATTTTTCTGACTACAGCAAGAGTGTTGGGTTGAGGAAAAAATACTGGTGATAAAGAGATTGACTAGAAGTCTATTTTTATGATTAAAATAAGGAGTGATAAAGAAGTGGTAATTAAATAGAAGGAAAAACAATCCAGGATATTTGAGATAGAGTTTAAAATGTTTAATAGCATATGATTTTTAAGCAGCAGTCACAGAACACATTGACATATAAGTAGGTAGAGCTCTTTGTTTTTTATCTTTTTTACTCTGATGTTAAGGAAGTTTTAGTCTGTGTTCTAATATTTTTCTTATTGGACTTAAATATTCCTATTATTGGTCATTCTGTCATATAAATCTCATAACTTGACCTTTTCAGGGAACGTTTAGCAGATGAAAGCTTATTAGCAAAAAAATCAAAAACAAAAAGCAAACACCAAGGTAAGTGATAAGTATGCTAGTTTCTCTTGTTTCTTGATATCCCTTTAGGCTCAAATAATGTGTTCCTTTCCAAATATTTATATTATTAAGCAACTTGAACATTTATAATATTCTCTTATCTTCCTTAATGTGAACCCCTCATTCTAATTCTAAATAACTAGAGAATGAATGCTTATTGTAACTTGGATGGTTTTGTACATTTGAAAGAATTATCTTTGATGCCAGTGGGGATTATTTTGAATCTGCAATTTGATCATGTAGGAAATGCAGTCTTTACATATTTCTTACTTTTCAGTCTCCCTCCTTTCTTCCTTTAAAAAATCTTATGTCTCCTTCTCTGAGCTCTTATTTTAGGCTTCTTCTGAATTATTTATATTTGATTTGATTATTTTGTTTTATCATAAATAGTGCTCTTTTCTAAAGCAAAAGTAAATTATGTATTTTGTCTCTTCTCTTCAAACTTTAATCTCCATTCACTTTCTGGATGTATTCATATCCACTGATAATACTAAAATGTAAGATATTGTTTTTAAATAGTCACTCTACTATATGTATTCTTAATGTTCTTTGGACACTGCTCAAATGTAATCCATATTACATTATATTATAATTTTGTAGTTTTGTTTTATATTTTACCAGAAGTATAAATTTTGAAACTTTGATACTATTATTTCTCTTTTAAGACAATGTTTAACATAGATTGAAACATAGAAACAATTATTAATAACTGAGAAAATGTTTGTATTTTATTAAACATTAATTTATTGTATATGAAACCTGACATTCACCTTTCGTTTCAATCAGATATGTGTATATATTTTTTTACAGAGGAGAAGTATTGCATTGTGTGTGTGTATATCTGTATTCATATGTTTCTCCACTTATCTGTCAGTGGTCACTTAGATTGTTTCCAGCTGCTAGCTATTATAAATGATTCTGCAAAAAATATGGGAGAGCATATATCTCTTCAGGTTGGTGTTTTTTTATTTTAAGGGTCTATACCCAGAAGTAGAATAATTGAATCATATGAAGTTTCTTATTTTAATTTTCTAAGGATTTGTCAACTGCTTTCCATAATGGCTGCATCACTTTACCTTTCATAGTATGTAAGGGTTTCCTTCTCTCCATATTTTTCCAGCATCTTTGGTTTCTTATATTTTGGATAAAGGCCATTCTTACAGGTATGGGGTGATATCTCATTGTTGCTTTGATCTACATTTCCCTAATAATATAGAAATGATGGACTTTTTATCATGTGCTTATTGGCAAGCTATATTCTTAGGATATATGGCTGTTCAAGTCCTCTGTTTCTTTTTAAATCATATTTATCATTTTTGAGTTTAATTAGTTCTTTACATATTTTGAATATAAATCCCTTATCGAACTTATAATGTATAAATATATTTTCCCAGTCAGTAGGATGTTTTTTCATTTTGATGATAGTTTCTTTGGCTGTGCAGAAGCTTTTTAGTTTGATGTAACTCCACTTGTTTATTTTAGCTTTTGTTTCCCTTCCCCTTGGAGTCTTGTCTGCAAAACATCTCTAGATCTGATGTCAAAGAACATATTGCCTGTGCTTTATTGTTTGTATTATATGGTTTCAGGTCTTACATCAAAATATTTAGTCCATTTTGAGTTAATTTGTTATGGTGTTTGTAGACTAGTTTCATCTTTTACAAGTGATTGGCTAGTTTCCTCAGCACCATTTATTGAAGGTACTCTCCTTGCTATATTGTATAATCTTGGCTCTTTTGTCACAAATTGATCTTTCATCTGTGTGTGGGGTTATTTCTGGGCTCTCAATTCTGTTCCATTGGCCTGTATGCCTGTTTTTATTCTGGTATAAGGTTATTTTAATTACTGTTGCTTTGTAGTATAGTTTGACCCAGGAGCTTGGCACCTCCCTTTATGATTTTTTTTCTTTCTCATTATTGTTTTTGCTACTAAGATATTTTGTTGTTTCAAATTAGTTTCATATTTTTTGTTTTATTTCTGTGAAGAATGGCAATGTAATGAATATATATTTGCTTTAGATTACATAGACAATTTAGTAATAAATTCTTTCAATCCATGAACATGTGATCTTTGTATTTCTTTTTGTCTTCTATGTCTTTAAGCAATATTTTATAGTTTTCATGTCTTTCAACATGGTTAAATTTATTCCAATGTATTTTGACCTTTTTTTTGATGCAACTGTAAATGGAATTGTTTTTATATCTTTGTTAATTCATTGTGTATAGAAATGTGTATAGATTTTTTTACTAATTAACTTTGTATACTATTTTATTGAGGTTGTTTTTGTTTCAGATACCTTTTGCTGGATTTTTTGGAGTTTTCTATGTATATTAGCCTTTCAGAAACAAACAGTAATAGGTTTACTTCTCCCTTCTCTATTTTGATAACTTTTTAATTCTTTCCTCTCCTAACTTGTGCAATTGGGCAAAATATTTATAGAACATAACTCAATATAATAAAGGCTATTTAAGACAGTCACAATGGAATCACAATCAATGGTGAAAACAGAAAACTTTTTGTTTAAGATCAGGAACAAGGCAAGGATATCCACTCTTACCACTACTATTCAACATAGTGTTAGAAACCCTAGCTAGTGCAGTTTAGTGGTTTTCGGATTTTTCCACATAAGTTTTCTTTTTCTTTCTCACCAAGCTATACTTTTTTTAATAGAACTCACTATACTTAAAGAATCTGTTTAAGGCTGTATATAAGTCTATACTTAAAGAGTGGGATGCTATACTCCATCTTCTTTAGGGCAGGTATATATGTAAATTACTTAGAATTCTTCTGAAAATGAAATTTTTCTCCTCTCCGACACTTATGTATTGGTTCAAATTATTAAGGAAATTATTGGTTCAAATTATTAAGAACCTCACAGATATTTATTTTATAAAATAGATTATAATTCAGTTCTACATTATTTATTGTGTTCATTAAATTTTCCAGTTTTGATCTTTAGGAGCTCATGCAAAATTGCACTACTAACTTAAAATTATTATTTGTCAATTAGTAGCTATTTTCTATTTTGTTTTCTTTAATAGGACCCCTAAATATTAACTGATTAGAGCATCAATAATAAGTCCTACATTTCTAGGTCCCTTTACAGTTGAACATAGCTGTGTGTCAGTTATGAAGATGAGCTGAGGCTGGTGTTTCAAGGAGACTTGTCCTTAAAAAGAAGAGACATATACCCTTCTTCTCATTCCTTGCACCTGTCTGAAATATGGATGTGATGGTTGGACATAGATCATCCATGTTAAGTGTGGCATGACAGAAAGAACTGGGTTGCTGTTCTTTTTTTAGTCATCATACAAGACCTGAGAAATAAACACTTAACAGAAAGACATAACATTTTCTCTCATCTTTTGTTGTTTTTGTTTTTCCGTCATTCACATTCAAACCTAATCCTAATTATAGTTGGTATACAGATTTTTTGATGTTGTAAATCCTGGTTGAATCTTGACAGGTTTTGTACGGTTTCCCTCTCCGGATGAGTATTCCAGCCGCCTTGTCTAATTAAATAAAGATAGATTAAACACCTCTTATGAGTCAGGCTCTGTAGTAGGAAATTGGAACATTTAATAGTCAAGAAGGGGAAGAGTTCCTCTTTTACTGATGCTATATTTTAATTATATCATAGGTAATTTTCTGAATATACAATTAAATGCTTATGTCGTATTTGCATCCATGTCTCTGCTTGAGATATTTTCTGTAATCTGCATGGAAATCTCCTAATTGTTAAAACTCTATTAGTTTTTGTGGGAAATCTCCCCTGATTTCCCCAGGTAGTCTGAATCACTCCTTTAACTATGCTTCTGTAGCATCTACTATAAATTTTCAACTCCAATATCAATTCATATCATTTTAGTAGACCATAAGATCTGGAAAACTGGTGGTATATTTTCATCCAAGTATTATTGTCCTCTAAAATTTTGGCAGAGTCAAGATGTTTAGTATAATTCAATTATATTAATTGACAATGGAGGGCATTTCATATGAAGCAAGATAGTGTTAGTATCTATTATACTATCCAGGGAACTTCGTTACTTTTATCAAGTTGGTTGGCAGAGAAGCCCTATTAATGATCAGAAGTTTCCATGATTATTTTAGAATCAAAAATACAACTTCATTGCAAAGTGTCATGGGTATTTGAACCAGGCCATATTAAGATCTGAAGAACATTTACTGTCCATGCCAAAATACATTTCAAGGATCATCATTTTTAGATCTCAAATGATGTTCATTGGAGAGAAAAAACAAACCTGAAAATTTGTAATAAAAGCAGTATAGATAATATCTATTAATAGTTCTAATCTAGTCTTCACATTGAAATTAAAATCATTTATTTCATTTTACTGAACACAGGTTGAAGTAATTATCTTACATTTTTGAACCATATGAAATGAATGTCTTGTTATGTGAACACTGGAATTATACTTGGCCTGCTGAGATGCTCCTGTGAGAGGCACGTGTGAACCCAAGGAGACTGAACACTTGTGAGTGCAGTTCATGCTTACAGCATGACACACAGGCCTGGAGTATGGCAATGGCTGGGTTTTCTGAGCTGTGCAAATCTCCTTCTTGCCTCCCTGTCTCCCTCCTCTCTTGCCCAGCCTGTGAGCATATTTAGCTGAATTTATCAGTTTACTGTACATGTGATTCCTTTACTTCACCACTTTTTGCAGTTCAGATAATCAAAATGTGCCTCAATCCCTTGAAGTATCAAAACCCTTGAGTTACCTTTGCTTCTAGGATGTCATGTTTACTGTGTCCTAATCTCACTATTGTGGTTTGAGTGGAGGTGCCCTCTAGTTATAAATGAAAATGATCATTTAGCAGAAATGACACAATGTTGAAGACATATTAAATACTAGAATTCATAATAGTCATTTGTAAGGCTCAAAGTAGAAAGATTTGTATGTGTGTTAATCATGTTTAAAGTAACCATGTTTCTTTGAAAGCAAGGAAAATTTCTTATCCAGGTGCCTGGGGCAGGGTGAGCACTTAATAAATATTTTCAGATTGAAAAAATATATTAGTGGTCTTATGAAAAAACAGAATGAACAATAAGATAAAATAGAACAAATGAATTGATAATCAAAACCATTTGTTCATCAGATTTAGTGTAGCTGTTTTGACTATTAAAAAGGCTTCAATCTGGAAGCAAAACCCCATACATTATGGTCAGGCACTTTGGCTTTATCTATTAGTTTCTCAAACTAAGAACTGCAGTAGAACCCACTCTTTTTTTCCTTTGACTGTCTCAGATTTGCCTATCATCCATCAAAACTATCTCTTTTAAAAAAATCAGTAACATTGTATTATTGGTTGATATTAAATCACAGATATTCTACACAGGCAACTCTGACCTTTAATTAGAATGCTTGAAAATGACTTTCTTTTCATTGAGGCTTCCCTGTGTTGGAAGTGTTTCAGTGCTATGCTTGCCAGTAGAACATACGCACCATGATGTCTTTCTCTTTTCCTAATTCCTCCCAGAAAAGACAATGTACAGCATTTGATTATAAAAACAGATGTCATGCTAATTATTTGAGGAAAAGTTAATCAGGTGTCTTCTGGCATTTAAGTTACAATAAGGTGAAATTTATGAACATGGAAAATAATTTGGATTGTAAGACAGGTGGCCAAAACTGACTCCCTGTGGTTTTCAAAAGTAGGACACAGAAGCCTTCGGGATTTTTCTCTAAGTCCTACTTGGAGGTAAGAGAAAGACAAGATGACCTTTTAAGATATATTTCCAACTCAGTAATCATCACATGAGCCTTAAGTTAGTAATATTCCTATTTGCCAAAAGGTTTCACAGTCGAGTTTTTAAAAGCTAAGGTTAGAAAATTCATTGATTGCTATGGTTCTTTTGATTTTCAGTGCTTCGGTTTATATATTATTTTTCTGCACACCGTGTTAGTATAACCCTGAATATCCTCAGAATCTATAAACTTCAGCTAAGTTTTTGGCGATGTTCTCATAAATGTATTTTTCTGGGATTATATGAAGGTATAGTGTATGTCCTTTTAAAATAAGACATTAGGTATTGGTAATGACATTTTAATATGAAATTAGAGTACTAAAGAATGAGTATTTTTGCATTGATTAAAATGTTGATACAGTTATTTGAGGAGTCAGTGTATGATTTACAGATGAAATGTGATTTCCAAACATTAAATACATCATTTTAAAGCTTGTCTTTGTACCTTTCTACCTATATCAATCTTCTGATTATGCAAGGATGTTCCTTAATTCTCAATATGTGGAGTTAAGATGTTTCTCACTAATAGGTGTTTATTTCCCTTTGGGAGAAGGTGTTTATTGTGAATATCTTTTGCGAAACTGGCGTTTTCAGTCACATTTTCAGTGGGCTCTTGGAATCATTTCAAAATTTCAGCAAGGAGCTTGGAAATGGAGGGTGTTCCTTCTTCCTCCATCCCTGTCAAAGCACTCCTATCTGCTGCTATGGCAACAGACTGGCAACAGTTGTAAAGGAAACTATGCTCAGACTAAGGCCAGATGGAGGGAGTGGGTGCCAGAGGCAGCATTGCAGGGAAACTGTGTATAGCAGTGATGAATCGAACTTGGCTTTGCTCCTCTCCAATAGACAGGCAAGATGGAAAGAGAAGGAAAAGGGCAGAAACTGTGGAGAATCACATAAAGCTGAGTAATTGTTCACTTGAGTGTGGTCCATGTTCATGTAAAATCTATAATTTTTTATTCTGTAAACATATTACTATCTATTAGAAACAAGATTTATGATACAACTTCTGTTCTCATTGATTTTCTATGAAAAATTCTCTCTACAAAAATTTTTGGTTTAATTTTTCTAACCTCAAGACTACCGATTTCCTGAATTTTTATTATTATCTGTCTCCCAGTGACTGTGGGAATATTTTTTTTCTTTAAAAATGTTGCTATTAATTTGGAATTTTGTAACTGGAAAACAGGCAACATTTTCTCTTATAAGTATTTTTAAAGATTTTTCTTTATTGTTAAGAAGAATTTTCTACTTTCCAAGAGTTTTATTGCATAATAATAATTGTAATATTAAATTAATGGAAAAATTAAGAGTTGATATTTTAGTAATAAAAATCTCATGAACATACAGTAGAGAAGGTCTTTTTAACAAATGGTGCTGGGAATCATAGATAACCACATGCAAAAAAATGAAACACAATCACACTTGGATGTGAGACCTGAAATCATTATGTATATAGAAAAAAAACACAGGTAATATAGTCCATGTTAGTAACTTTATAGATGGAATCTCCCAAACCAAAGGAAACAAAAGCAAACATTAACAATTTGGATTATATCAAATTAAAAGCTTCTCTGTGTACTGAATGAATAAAAATAAAAGCAGAATGAAAATGCAGCCTTTTGAATGGGAGAAGTTATTTTCACGCCATATACAGTAAGCAGTTAATATCCAAGGTGTATTAAGAAATACAACTCAACAACAAAAAAATCAAACAACCCAGTCATAAAATGGTCAGAAGACTGAATAGAGACTTCTCCATAGAGGACATGAAAATGACAAATAGGCACATTAAAAAGTGTTCACCATTACTTATAACTAGGAAACTGATGATCAAAACCAACACAAGATATGACCTCATACCTCTGAGAATAACTTACATCCAAGAGACCAATGTGATGTGAGTGTGAAGAAAAAAGCGCCCTTGTATATTACTGGGTGGAATGTTAATTGACATAGCATTTTTGGAAACTGTGGAAGTTCCTCAGAAAACTAAAATTAGAACTGTGTGACTCTGATATCTTATTTCTGGCTAATGATTTGAACAATATGAAATTTTTTAACTCAAAGAGATAGATATACCACAATGTTTATTATGTAGTCGAAGGATAAGTTCTCCTATTTCTTTGAGGTTCCTCACAGGCTGAATGAAAGAACAAATTAACATCATGTGTAAGAGAAAATATATCAGTAATCTTCCTTCAAATGTCTGTTTGTTGGAGAAAGTACTTATTTGTCTTGAGAATTTTCCAGGGTCAAGAGTTTGCTAATTTCAAATATTCTTTTCCTTTATTAATTTTCCAGTAGTGCTGAAATGCAGGTTGTATTTTTTCCTTCCATTTTTGGCAAGGCAGGTGGTGTCTTGTCACCGGCGGTGGTGTTTACTTCTAGCAGAAGAAACATAATAACTTTCTTTGTGATGTTAGCTGCCACTGTCTAAATTCATTGTTTTAATAGAAGATGTAAGACAGTGATATTCTAATTCACTTATTTCTTCACTTATCTGCTGAGTACATAATATTTTATCAAATATTTTGTTAACCTAAAATAAGACTTACATAGCAAAGAATTAAATGCTTGATTCTTTCTGTTATTTGTTATGTGTTTTAACTACTGTGGTCTATGATATGCATATGCCAATATTTTCATCGTTTTCAATTTTTGTAGCTATACATTACTGTACTATAAATGCTTACATATATTTTGGCAACAACTATTTCAGTATTGCAAAATTTTTCTTGCATATAGGACATAAAAGTTTCTAATGACCCAAATTTCATTTGTGTTTAATTTCTTATTTATTGCACTTAAATTATTCTTCTTCTTATTGTTAATCTCATGAGTAGGGAATGATTTATCATTTATTATTGGCTAACATTTATTTAGTAGTTACCACATAGAGACCTTCTTTTAAGTATTTTGCTGGTTCAATTTAATTTATATAGCAATTTTATTAGGTTGATCACGTTATTATTCTCCATATACAGGTGACAGAAATGTTAAAGAATTTGTACATAGCAAGTGGGTGCTAGAATCAAGATTCAGTGGAACCAAGATTGTTTTAATTGTTAAACAATGGTGGATCCCATTATTGTTCGAATTTGCATTCTTTGATCACAAGTGATATTGAGCCTTGTTTTGTATATTTATTGGCTATTCTGGTTTCTTCTTTAGGACATTGCCTTTTATTCTGTAAATTTTCCCCTTTGTAGCATTTTCTTCATTGGTGTATTAATTTCAGTCCAATGCAAATTTCAATTCGTATGTTTGCTAGACATGTAAATTTTGTCATATTTGAAGGTAAGTATTGAATACAAGTGTAGCTATAGTAAGTCCTTTGTATACATTTCAGTTTTAATTTGTGAGGTGATATCCTTCTAAATCTTAAGTTATTCTGTGACTGGTAAAGACTGGAAAATATAGATTTTCTACAGTAGCACTGACATTTCCTTTAATGCAATGCAAACAATATGTTGTGTTTTTAACTTCTAGTAGGACTGAGCTATTTTCACCACTGTCAGTACATGAACAAGGAGAGGCTGATGAAACATTATTTCTATCGTGAAATTTGTGATGTGGCTGAAAGAGCAACCTCAAAACAAATGAAATTAGGGAATGATTTAAAGGAGCATATAATGATGATCTAGGTAATAAAGTGGATTCTATATCTTTATGCTAAAGAGATGAAATTTGAGTTTCAGAAGACAGTCCCAATATTTTAATATCTTGTTAGCAAAATAAAATCATAGATATCTAAAATTAAATTAGATTCTTTAGCTATTTAAAATAATAGCTATTTGTTTTCAAATTACGTTTTCATTCCTTCTGTCCTAAACCCTGGAAAGTTAATGTGGAATTAAACACGATCTTATTTTAAGGAGTGCGCTGTTGAGTTAAACAAAGTGAAAATGAACTGATTTTAATAACTCATGTGTAATCAATCTTAGTTCCTGCTAATTATTTTTATACTATAAAAATTTCCTAAGATTATATATTAGAACGTTAATAGTACATAATTTTAAAGATGGAATGTGTGGTTTAATTTTCTTTAATTTCTCTTGTGAATATATTTACGTTTTCAAAATGCCTTTTATGATCTCACATTATTTTAAACTAAAAAAAATGTACTCATTCAAAATATTGGTTAAATAAATTTTAGGACAATCATACTGTTAACACTTAATTGAAGAAATTTTTATGTGTTAATAAAGAATACTTTCCAATATACAATAATTGAGAAAAATAAGGTTAATAACAGCACGTGTTTTGTTGTTTTATTATTTAAAAGAATGTATGTGTATGACTATGTAATGTTGCTGGGTTTTTGCATGCTTGTATTTGCATAAAATTATCTGTAAATATAAACTATTGTCAGTGGTTATCTCTGGGAAGTGTCTTTGGAGTTACCTTTTAAAAGATTTAAACGTTTGAACTTTTATACTTGTTAAACCATGTGCTACCAGTTGCTCATATCATAAAATATAGTTTATTTAATCAGCATGAATTTATGACATTTATATTGTTCATGAAGCTGTGCAATTAACAGACTAATATATTTTAGATTGATTTTCTTTAACTATGTAAGCAATAATTACTACTGGTGTCCTAATAAAAATGTGCATGTATTTCTTTATGGACTGTGAAAAATAAAATTCTATACTGTGTCCTTATAAAGATGAAATGATGTAGGTGTCCTTGCAAATTGTTACCATTCAATTTAGTCCCTGGGCATTTCATCACTTGACTTCCATATAATTATTAAAAATTTCAAAGCAATATATCCAAGATTTGCTTGTTGGTTAGTAATATTCTTAGGAAAATATTAATAACTTTTTTCTTTTAGAATACGATTCAGCAGTGATAGTTCAAAGTATTAGATTACACTTACAGTTTGACTATTGAAAATATAAGGCACATTATTAAATAGTTGTATAGTAATATAAATCCCCAAAAGGTATCCTAAAAACCTTAGATGACACTAGGTGTTTCAATGCTTAAGAAAAAAAGAAAAAAACCTCTAAATCATTTTAGAAAATTAACATGTAACATTTTTTCTAATTCCAGTGTAGTAATATTATTCTTTCATATATTTTTCATCAAATAAGTTTCAAGGTATAATTTGCATTTTATTGGTTATTTTTATCATAATTTGAGGTAATATGAAGGATTAAAATAGTAAGTTGTATTTGGAAATAATTCTAAGAAACTTAATAGATAACTGAAGTATTTTCTACTATGTATTCACTCTCAGTAAATATCTCTATCATTTTATTATGACTCCCAAAATCAAAATACTTGAATGAAGTTATGCTTTTACAGGTGTTTCATTTCAATTAGAAGACTTAGTAGGCCATTTGCAAATGATGAAATCAGTGTCAAAATACTATTATCAAAGCATTATTTTTATTAATCTATACAGTAGAAACATTATCAGTTAACGCTAAACACTGGTGTATATGTAACAAAAAACTTTTTCTTTCACAAAACTTGATTAAAACTGTCTTTCTACATTATGAGGTTTATTGTTTCAGATAAAATTTAGTCGTGCAATACTATTTGATTTAAATAAGTTTTTGAATTTATATTATATGAAAGATATATATAGAGAGAGAGGTAAATTAGTTTTACTCTATTAGCATTTAACTGTTCTTTAAATATCATCTTTTCATTAATTTATTATATTGCCTGAAGCAGATAGGGAATTATTTTATATCTCTTATTAACCTCTCAATACTTAAAAACTAAAGTAGGCTAAGAAGTAATTTTAAAAATTCACAATATTCATTTTCTGTTTTAAAAAGTCACATTCCACTTTCAGTTTGGATGCTAATTTTATTTCTGAAAGCTTAGAGTAACAACTGTTTGCAATTTATTTAACATTTAGCTAATATGTTCATTTAATAAATATGCAGTGAGTGCTTGCCATGTGCCATGATAAACTAGAACAGATCTTATATTTAGTTGGAGGAGAATGGAAAATACAAATTAATGGTATCAAAGCATAATTTTAGATAAAGTACTATGAAGAAAAGAAAACATGGAGAGATGGAGAGAGAGAGATTTATTAAGTCTATCTGAATAGTTCATCCTCATTTCTGTGACAATATTTTCAGAAGCAGAAATCTCTACTTCTTAATCTTAATATATCAGATTTCATTTGCAAAGTATTTTTAGATTCAGATATTCGAGTAATCATGTTGCATGCACTGAGATTTTTTTTTTAATTGCATTTCACAGGCATTATAGCAGGCTACCAGGTACAGTGTCTATGTCTATTTTGTTAACCACAAGGATTCCAGGGTCCTGGAAGAATTGTTTTGATTGTTTTTATCCCCTTCCCCACTTAAGTATTTATTGAGTGCTTAATTTATGGCAAGATCAAGGGATATGTTTTAAACCCTAGGAAAGAGTGAAAATAGACAAAGTATAGACCCTCATGGGTTTTTCATCCCAGTGGAAAAAATTAATAGAGCAAATATTGAAAATATATGATACCAGATAATAAATTTTATGGATCCCCCAAAAACAAATAAAGCGATTTAAGGGAAAGGGTTACAACATTAGAGTGATTAGGTAAGGTCTTTATGGGTGGTGCCTGTTGGGTAGAGAACTGAGTGAGATATGGAACAAAAGCATTTCAAATAGAGGTGAGGACCAGTGAGAAGCTCCTATGAGGTTAGGTCAGATTCTGCACAGCATCATACATTGTGAAGGCTTAATACAAATATGCTAGCTACTTGCTCCACACTTCAGCAACTAAGGCATGTAAAATACATACTATCCTTGGATAGTGGCCCTGAGGCAGGTATGAGGATGATGCATTGAATGAAGGCAGAACAAGGAAACCGATGTGGCTGTTGTAGTACAGAGAGCTGGTGGCTGAGAAGTAACAAGCACCAGACTCTAGAACATTTCTTTCCAAAAAAGACAAGTAGTGAAAGTCATTTATGTGGTTTTATTTTTTTTAGGAGTCATGATAAAAAATATAAAAATGAGCAGAGAAAATTAATTTTATTTTATTTACCCCAAATATGCTAAATGTTTTCAGTTGTCATAGCCATAAAATTATTCGAAGTAATTTACATTCTTCTTTTCATTCCAAGTCTTTGAAATTCAGTGTGTGCTTCTTCAGATAACAGCACATCTCAGTTCTGACCAGCTGCATTTCAAGTGCTTAGTAGCACATGTGAACATTGTAAAGACTGACTTTAAGACTTGACTGGGAAATCATTTGAAAGTTTTGAAGAGAGGAATGGTGTATGATAGAACTTAGGTTTCAGAAGTTTTATTTGCCTGCTATGTTGAGAATGGTGAAAGCAAGGACAGATATTGCTATTTAGTGGTGATACAGGGAGAGATCTGGGCGTAGCAGATATTAGTGGGAGAGGTGGTGAAAGAGGCTGGACTCTGGATATATTTTGAAATTAGAGCTTTCATATAGCTTTGGATAGGGATTGGGAGAGAAAGAGTGGAACAAAGGATTGCAGAAATTTTATCTGAGTTTAAATCTAGACAAGGAAATAGTTCTTATTTCTGGATCTGTGATTTCTAAGTGGAAATGCATCCTTTCCAAGATATATGTTAGATGGTATAGTGAACCCAGAAAAAAATAGGGCATTGAAAATATTAAGAAATGTCAGAACTAGTTCTTATAAGAGAGCATCCTGCTTTCATGATACAGTTCAGAGGCCAGAGCTCAAATTCATTCACAGAAAAATGTGGTCTAGTGTATTTAAACATGTGACTTTAAAAAGGCAAGTCATCATTCTTTTGATATAGATGATCTAGTAAGAGAAGGTGTCTATTTCTGAAAAAAATACTTTTTTTTAGGAAATTATGTCAGAAAAAGAAGGTGGGGGAGTAGTTACATTGTTATCACTTTGCAGCCACACAACACACACACACACACACACACACACACACACACACACACACACCCCACTACCATCACTCCCCCAAAGACCAATGTAATGACTTCAACTGGCTTGTCAGAGCACTAATAAAAATTTGTTGCAAGTATAATATGGTGGAATCAGAATTTTTTAGCCTCTGTTATTCTACAAGTAGTTACTGTCCTCGAAAAGCCATAATCAACCATCATTTTGCTTCTTCTGCCCACTCAGTCATTATTTTGAAATGCCACCTATTCAAGTTTCAGTCTGCATATCAAACCTTGTCTGATAATGTTCTAGTCATCAATCCATGATATTTTACTCCCACTGATAGCATTTGATTTTATTTTATAGAAAAAAAATTGATCAAAAGAAAGTGACACTTTTATAGTTGGGAAATTTCTTAAAGGACAAGTGTCATTAGGCATTTTAATTAATTAGGTAGAAAATCATGCCAATGCTTGTGGAGAATTACTAAGCAAAACTGTGAGCTCACAGAACAGATATTTTTTTCTCAAGTGACATGATTTACATCTAATAGATTCAAATAAAGGTAAAATGTCCAAGCAATTAAAATGTGGATTTATTTATGACTATACGTTCCTCACAGCCGTTATCACTATGCTGACAAATAATGGTTAAATTATGTGCTAAGATCAGATAAACTATTGCTCAAATGCAGTCCAATTTTAAATAAGAATTATAGATTTTTGAAGCTACATTGTGAAATGACAATTTGATAATTTGTGAGTTAGTTCTGCTAGATCTAAATATTCATTCACCTAATCCAAAAGTCCTTTATATGTCTGCGTCCTACATGTTATCAGCTTTCTTAGGCACTATGATTATTATTTGTTTCTGTGAGGAGTACATAACAATTTTTTATAAATGTATTTAATAAACATATTTAATTTGAACATGATTTACAAAATCTTAGAAGATTATTATAAGGGAATTTAAAACTTTTTACCTGAATGATTGATTCTTTACATTGCCGAATTTACCATAAAACTTTCTGCTTGTTTTAAGCCCTGTAGCCTGTTAGGACTGGACTTAGGCAGAGTGTCTTAGTTAGAAAACATCAATTTTAAATTAAGAAAACTTACATTCTTTGAAATTGTCCAACCCTTCAAATTTTACCAGATGAAGATGCTATCAGTATCATTGTCCAAAGAAAATTGATGGTATAATTTTCTCAATTGTTTCAAGAAAAAATTTTTTGCTAACATTGCAATATTCTACATAATATGTAGTGATATCTAAATTTTAAGTGAAAAAATAAGATAAATTGAAATGTTTTTCTTGATTTGTTATAATTTACTATATGCTTCCATGTTCTGAAAAAAATTCCTGATTGTCAGCATAACAAAATACTATATATTTAGATAATGCTTATTAATCATCTAATTGGACTATGTCCATTCTTGAATTCATGATAAATAATTTGAGCTTAACATTCACTACTTTCTTACCTTATTATATTCTGTAGCATGTCTTTAAGAAATTCAATTATATTCCAAACCATTACATACATTGTTTTTCTTATCTGTTCCTCATATTACTTTGTTTTTCCCAAGTAAAATTAGAATGCTGTTATTCAATTAAAATAGTCCATGGCAAAGCCCATGTCTGTACAGAATGCACCTATTAAATATTGGCATAATAAATGAATGAACAAACCAGCGACAGAGTGTACAGAAAGTCCAAAAGTTCAGGAAAGGTAAGCAACTTATCAAATGACTCAGCAAATGCTTGGAGAAGCTGTGAATAGTGGCAGACTTTGGTTTAGTGTGAAGATGTACACGCAAAGAGGGTAGACTAGAGCCTCTGAAAAAAATACCAAATTTTAGTACTTGAGTATTTCAAAAAGTTGCATAAAATTAAGATATGCTCACCAAAGATTTTCTTACAGAGTCCCCTTTGTGCAAGCATTATGAGAGATTAACAGATTCATTTGATGACTGATTTTGAATAAGGCTTAATATGACAAGACTTTCCTAATATGTGTTAGCTTGCATATTCTTTCTACATGGAAGAACTAGACCAACTTCTTATGTAAACAGAGAGCCATTTGTGAAAGAAAAGTTGATATGACAGGATAGATAAAGGATGATTGGTAGAAAAATGTCAAGTGTACTTGGGAAAGGGACAGGATTGATTCTAGCGCATATAGGATAGAGGGTATGTGTGTGTGTAAGTAAAATGAGAGACTCCTTTTTCACTAGTAAGAGAGTAAGAATAATAAGCGAATTTGATCAAACAATTAAATAATGATTGTTATGACAACAGTAGCAGTGGCCACAGTCGTTGAGGTTAATTTTGGATGAAGATTAATGTCTAGGGGCAAAGTAGATATTATAGTGCCACAGTTTACATTGGGAAGAAACAAACAAATTCCTTTGGTTAGAATGCTGGGAAGGAGAAGGATTTTGGAAGCCGAAAGAAAATATTTCAAATATTTAAAATAACTAGATTAGAAATAGTACTTTCAGATATTTTAAAGATACTGTGACCCATTAATAAATTCATCAGGCATCACTGAAGTACCAATTAATTCTAGAAAACATGAGTTCATGGTTGATCTATCAGAAAGGTCAATCCCAACATGATAGGATAAAACTCCTGACTACACTTACAAATTTATCTCTTTGTCTTTGCACTATTGTAGTTCTGTGACATAGTCATATTGAATTTCCTTGCACTTTTCTAAATGAACAATTCTCTTTCATACTTCCATATGTTACACATGTTACTCCCTCTGTTTTAAATGTTCTTTTTACCATTTTTATCTGATTAATTTCAATACTTCAAGCTACTGCTCCAGCAATTTCCTCTCCAAGAAGTGACATCAGTCGGTTTATCAAGTAAAATAGAATAGCCTCAGTTAAATTTGAATATTTCCAACATACTTACACTAAAAAAAATCATTGTTTATTAAAATTTAATTTAATTACAAGATGTGTATTTGTATTTGCTAAATTTGGTAACCCATACTGTGACCTCAGATTGACTAAGTTAGTGGTTTTCCATGTTCTGTTATAGTACCCACTACAGTAGCCTACATATTATACTATCAACCACGCTGTACCTTGATCGAATGTCTCTCCTATTAGATTATAAAACTTCTTGAGAATAGGGAAGATACCTTGGTGAGCTCATCACATAGAAAATGTTTCACACATCATAGGTTGATTCATCACAGACTCCTTTTGCTAAATTATTTACCTCCTTCATTGGAGAAATCTAAGCTGGTTGCCTAAGTGCTGTTCAATGAGCTTTGTAATTTTTTCCCAACCTGTATTTTTTATCCACAGTACTTGTATTTTTCCTATGTGCCCTAGCTTCCTATCACATGAGACTTATTATTTCACTGCATTTTCAAATGAAATGTAACTTCACATCTCAGCAATTTTATACTATACCTTTGCCCTCTTCTCTGCTTCAGAAATTCTACTCCAATTGCATCTCAGATGAAATATCCTGCCTTTCATGAAGGTTATGCCCTTGTTCCTCACTTTGCTGAACTTAAGGTTAGCTATTCCATATTCAGTAATTTCTTGAGGTTTTACCTGTGTTTGAGTTTGATATGTCAGGTTTTCCCAATACTTCATGAAATATAGAGGGACAAATACATGGCATGACTTTTTCTTTTTTGGTGACAAGCACTCAGTAACTACTTCATTTGATGAATTATACAATCAAGGCTTTAGGACTAGAAATTCCCATAAAACAAAACTTGGTCCCCTTTCCGTGGGTTTTGAAGACTGTGATTCCTGGATTTCTTGACAAAATTGTGGTCAAAACATCCAATATCAAATCATAGACTCAAAGATACTTAAGCATCAAACATAGGAATGGATGAAGGAGTCACAGTCATTGTGATGTTATTATCTAACAGTTATGTAATTCAGTATATACTTTCCCCGATATTCTCTAAATCCTTTTCAAGTATAATAAGACTATAATAACCTTTGGAGCTTCTGAATTGCTTATATTTTTCATAGTATGAATAATACTACAACATTTTTCAAAGATTGTTTTTTATAAACCTTGTTGTCTCCTCAGAAAATTTTAACATATTTTAGGAATATGGAAATTTTTTAATGAATCTTTTAAAACAGTATCATTCAGAATTCAGTGAATGTATAGCTGACTTGTGTTATTTTTGTCTATAACAGAGTATAAATAGTACCTGCCTTTCTATTTATATGAATTTCTATAACATGGGAAAATTAATATTTTGTCCATTGTTCCTTGATGCAAAATGTATTAATATTTCAACAAATATTTATTGAGCTATCATTAAACACCTTTTAATGTTTACATGCTTAGATATGTCAGTGAATGAAATAGAAAAAAAAGTCCCATTCTTATGAAGTTACTATTTTAAAAGGGAAACATAAACAGATAGTAAATTTCATAATGATAAGCATAATTTTTATGTAAAAAATTAAAAGCAGAGTAAAAGGATTATGAGCATGGGTCATTTTTTTTTGGAGAGTATAGTGACAAATAAGTTGGCAGTTATTAAGCAGGTGAGCATTTCATTGAAATGAAAAATTTGAGCCAAGACTTGAATAAGAAATGGTGGCTGATGGTAGTGGTAAATCCTGTGTGCATATATTCAAATTTAGATGACCCTTATTTAATACATGTTATATTGTCTCTAGTCAAAATGGATGTATTCACAGTGTAGTCCACCTTACCATAAGTATGAAAATTCATTGTATATGACATTTAAAAAGAGCAAAAATCAAATCAATATTTCCACCAGCCAATGGCATCCAAGTTGTGTGTTTATTTAATCCTGACTGCATGATTAATTTACTTACTTGATGGATATGTCAATCTGCATTTTTTAAGAAGTTCGTCTGAATAAATTCAATCAGTTTTAGTTACTTCTCTATACATACTCATATAAAAATGTAATTTCACTGTAAGTTTTTGCATTTTTCTTCACACGGCTCTATGTAGCATACTACATAATATTAATATTCTTGCATTATTTTCAAGATATGAAAAGTTCAAGTAATAGAAGTTGGAACATGAACTGACATTATTATGCCTATTATCTGAGGAAGAATAAAAATTGAGAAGATAGCCTTGCATACACATTTGTGTCTTTGAAAAAGTCACTCATGACAACGAGTTTTCATGTTTGTGATACTTACATTGGACAAGGCTCTGTTGGAATATGTTTTTGAATTTTGAAAAGGCCTAGATATATCAAAAAATAGTGATTCAGCCACCATACATCGCTCTAACCAAAAGAATATATAGAGCTGATTCTGCACATTTCTCATCATCTTACTGACCTTTTAAATATACAGTGCTGTTCTCAAAAATGTATTTGATAATTGAACAAAAAATATTTTTAAGAAAGCATGAGTATGAGTCACCATGTAACACTTTAATTCTTTTTATATCAGCTCACCAAATGCGAAATACAGCAAAAATTGCACCATTTTCAAATTTCTCAATATATACTGATATTGTCTACTAGATTTTAAGTTTATTAATCAGAAATATTTTTTCAGTAACTAATATTAATATTGAAAAACTATGGGCAATAACCTAAAGTTATTAAAATGGCGCTATTTATATTTTAGCTTGTTTTGGCACTACATAGAAGAATGTGCAAAGGTTTAATAGTTTCTGTGTTTTATTTTTACAACTATACAGTTTAAAAAATAAGGAACAATTATTCTTAAAGGAGACTCTAAATGTCAGATAAATTAAGTCATTGCTAATGGAAACATTGAGGATTGAGATTGGATTTTGCATGTCCAGGATAACTGTGATCATTACTTTACCATCAATAAAATAGGTGGTTTAGTTATTTATTATTTTTGTCTTCATATTTGAAGATTTATATAATTACCTCTTAATTTAAAAGACTCAAAGATTTTAGTTATATATTTAAACATAACCATATGTATTATACTATGTAATTTCTTATAATAATATACTTTTTTAATATCCTTATAATATTTCAAATTACATATTATTTTAATGGGAAATTATTTTCCTATGAAAATATAAGTCCACTCTGTTGTTAGATTCAGCTACTTAACCTTAGAAAAACATACGTCAGTCATCATAATTTGTATGTTAGTACTTCATCTTTATCTTTTAACAGGTTTGTTATGCATTCCATCAAATGACTTAAAGATTCATCTCAAAATATGTCATTGATGATAGAGAATGAGTGATGATCACGTAAAGGATTGAGATATAGCTCATATAACAAGAATTGATGGTGGATAATTCTGGAAACATTCCGGAGGGATGTATCTTTTATTTAACATTACATGAATTATTTATCTTTTATAGGATTCCTAGCAGAATAGCTCTTTATCCCTGGGATGTT
Source organism: Solenodon paradoxus (assembly GCA_004363575.1). Taxonomy (NCBI): domain Eukaryota; kingdom Metazoa; phylum Chordata; class Mammalia; order Eulipotyphla; family Solenodontidae; genus Solenodon; species Solenodon paradoxus. The sequence continues at coordinate 520,067 of RJWH01000439.1, forward strand.
GAGTTAAACTGAGATTTTTAGCAGTTGATAGAATTGATTAAAAATATGACTCTACTTCTTTCATTTTGGTAAAATTGACAAATTGCCTAATTTCCATGACCCATTATTTAGTCATCTGTGAAATGGACATAATTGGCTTTTTGAGGATTAAAAGTATAAACATTTATAATTGATCAATATATTATGGCAGTGATTCTTATTACAAAATACATATAGGAGTATAAGTTACAAATCTACTTCCTAACTTGTGGAGGTATCATTGCTCAGACTATCTATACATGACTCCTCTGTTATTGACTTTCACCTCTTCAACCACATATGAGAAGATAGCTTCTGACCTTAACTTGATCTGACCTCTCGGATCTTACCTAGAATGCAAAGCTAGAACCACAGTGATATCTTTTATCAACTTTCTTCCTTTCTAGTACTGAATTTATTTTTTTTCTAAGTATGTGAATTAATCACCATTTGACTCTTTTAAAGAGAAGAAGAGGTAATAGTTTTTATAAAAGATAAATTACAGATTAATTCCCAGTCTAAAGCCTCAATGAGTGGCTGACTTAATTTAAGTATATGCATAAATTATTGGGAATGTACAAAATAGAAATTATAGTGATTCAACGAGGTGAAAATGTTTATTGCTTAGTCATAATTTTTAGACTTTCACTTTGTTATTATTGTCTGTACTATCACCATTTTTGTTGTACTCTCCCAAAAATTTTGATTGTGCAAAAGAGGAGATAAATCAGAAAACTGGGAAAAGAGAGGAGAGGAGAAAGAGCATGATTTTATTCAAGGTATAACTATTAAGAGTTACATGCCTAAGTCAATATAGCTAGACTAAAGTGTGCATGGAATATATTCCCATAGCATGAAGTCATCACTTATTTACAGTAAACTAATCTTACAGAGTCAGCATTGAAGTACAAGCCAATCAGTTGCTCTTGGATATTTTCCTAGAATATTTTTTCCCCATTAGCAAATGTAGTAAGTGATAACATAAGGCAGTTAAGCAGAAAACTACCATATCTGAGTGAAATCTATTAGGAAATTAGGACATACTTATAGAACTCAAAAGGTCAGGCTTACACTTGCCAAATTGCCACCTGTGCCCTATATACCACCATCAGAGCTGCTCTTCTTTGTGACAATTTCTGGGCCACAGCACACCAACACACCCGCAATTCTGAACCAAACACTGACATTGCCCTCGACTTTGAACACTTTCTAATCTCTTTTTAAAAAGTAATAAAATAATAAAATACAGATTCTATATAAGTTAATGTTAGACTGCTGATATTATCAGAGAAATAACTAGAGTTACATGGTAGCTCTGTTGTTATCAAGCACTCAGGCAATTCTTTTACTCTGTTTCATCAACTGGCCTGTGGCTCCCATTATTAAGGTTGCCTTCTAGTCATAATATGACTGCTGGGCAGATGGGCCAGTTGAAGGGAAAATGGAAACAATATGCCTAATCAAGATCATTTATTGAATGCTTATTAAATGCTTAAGAGATTTTTTAAGAATTTCAACTAATACTCAATAAAATACACCAAAGTAGATATTTTATTATCCTTATTTTATAAATGAGGAAGCAGAGACTCACAGTAGGCTAGGTTGGTGACAAAGGTAGTTTATGCCTCAATTTGATTTCAAATTCATGGTCCTTTGACTCTACCATATGAATTTTCCTTAAATAGGGAGACAAAATCAGAAACCTAGTAATCTTCCCCTCTCTATATCAACCAAACTGTATCCAACTGTAAATAATTGGCATGATGAAAAAGAAGTTGATTGTGAAAGAAAATAGAGTTAAGTGCTCATGACAGGGAGCAAGATAGGAAATCCAGTCTGTCACAAATAAACCTCCCAAAGTTAGCGCTCATCTTACCTTTCACTCCAGATCCACCTTACAATCCAGATCATTCCTTTCTATTTCAGCTGCTGTATCAGTTCCTGTTTCTTCCCATTTGTCTGTTCTCCAGACACGAGACCAACAGGAATTTTCAGTCACACTGAAGTCAATCCTCATTTATCTCCAATGTCTACACCTTCATAACCCCTTTCAGTTTTGATCCTACCTTATTCTATCACTCTTGTATTTAGTGTTTTATTACTTTTCACCTGATGAAACCTGAGAAAATCTAAATAAACAACATGGGACCAAGTCCTTCATTTTCCTGATAGGCGTAAAAGGTTATGTATATATCCTTGTTGGTGTCATAGTAGATGTTAACAGCCATTTCTCCTAGTTTATTTATTTATTTATTTTTTCTGTCATTACATGGTTTAAATTGTTCTTCTCTTGGTCTCTTAATGGAATGAGTCAACACCAGGATGCATTTTCTCCTTTATTGACCTGGGTTCTCATGTAGCTCTTACTGAGCTATTAGAACTAATTAAGGAGTATAACATGGTCATTCGATTCCTTTTCTGCCATTAACCAACTGCATAACTCTGTGGACATCATTAAAACTCTTATTTTCAGCATTGCAATATTACAACTGCCAGGATGGAGTTTTCTGAATATTCAGAAAGATAATTTTCAAGACCCACCTGGCAGTATTTGAAAATGCTAGCTGTATTACAATAACTATCTCCATGCCAACTCTGTAACTTTATTAGGATTCTTCCAGAGGTGCACTACATGAAATATTCCTAATATTGCATCTCTCTCTAAATTGCCTAAGTTTCTTATAGTATATTGACTATGAAAAAATATATGGACAAATTGCCTCGACTGAGTTAGAAAACATGTTAATGATATTGAACAGTGTCACATTCAGGTCTGAAAACTTACTCTATTTTTGCCCTGAACTTTTATTCTTGACCTTCCCAGAGAGTTTTCTGTCCATTACAGCATTGCCCTGAAGTTAAGGCAAGATCTATGTCCTATTCATTTGAGAGTCTCCGTCCAGAACAAACCACCAATTCTGACATGTCCATCCTTTCTCTTTGAAACTGACAGGCCCTGGTATAAATTCTCTCCCAGTTGACTTTTGCATGCTCAAATTTGCCAGAGTTTTAGAGGATATTATGCTCTATCCACTTTCTGCAATTCCTTTTTAACAAAAATGTATTAAGAGCTAAATATTTGCCAATGATTAAATTTTAGAGAAATATATAAGATGTTTATTTTAAAAGTTGGAATACAATCAGCATATGAAAATCATAGAATAAAAGTTGAAGGGATCAAGAAATCCTTTGAATTGTAAGTGACTTCATGGAAGAGGTTGTTGAACCTAGAAGAATGAGCAGACATTTAAGTGAAATTCAGTGATGTGGATTTTCACTAAGGAGAGGTATAAACATTTTTGTGAGAGTGCAAATAATTCAATTAGTCATCATCAAAGAGTACATCTAAGAATTTATTTCAGCACTTTGGGTATGGAGACATGATCCCCTTAAATGATAGACCATGAGGATTTACTTGTTTTATGAAAATCAGGGCATCATTTGACTAGAGATGTGTTTTAGGAAATTTATCTGTGAGTTATTTTGTCACTGATTTCCAGAATACAGTGGGGTAAAAATATGGGTATGTGAACTCTGTAAAAATGTAGGACAATTACAAAGGAGAATTTTTTGCTTTTTATTTTACCTGCTTCTGTATTGTTTGAACTTTTATAAAAAGAGTACATTACTGTATTATTTGTGCAATTCCAAAATTTAACAGACTAAAAGAAAAGCAAAAAATATTTCTCATGAAATCGATGATTTTCAGTCAGCACTGGCTAATGAGATGCAAAAGCATTATAAATACAAACGGATTTCAATAACTTTAATTTTAAAAAGAATAAACGGAGATTGAAAAAAAGTATGGACTACCAGAGCAAATCATGGATAGCCAGGAAAATTCCATCTGTACACAACTGATTAAAAAAATAATTGAAAGACTTCATACTGTTCTTCCTTATTTTCTCTGGGATTTTTTAGTTAAAAGGTGTAGTCATACATATTATTGATTTTCTAGCATTATTACTCTCCTCATGGAAGGTAGTATTTTATTTACTGGCCTCATCACTTTTCTTAACTTTTTTCCCAAGCTTATTACTTTCCTTATGCTCTTAAATAAGTCCATTGTTAAGTTTACCCTGTATTATAAACTAGTTTATTCTTTTAGGATGAAATAGTCATAAATTAATAAATATACCTCACAAACTTTAATGCACAAGAGAGATTGTGATTATTTTTTTGTAAGTGGTCTGATGATCTCACATTTAAAAAGTCTGATTTTGAAGACTCTCTTCCAACAAAAGAACCACTTCAGTTGTGCAAATTCACAAGTCAGGAATACTTGCCCTGTTGAGCAAAATTTTCACACATTCAAATGCAGTTAAAGCTAAGATGCTTGGTTGAATTTTACCTTTTAAATTCAGGCCACACTGGCTACACTGATGTGGTGGAGTTAGTAGGAAGGGGTAAATGATTAGTTGAGTGGGATTGATTCTACATAACTTTTCACAGGATAAACTCACTGGTCTTATAATAATTTGGGATAGGCATTTTTTAATTTAGTATAGCTTAAAAATTTTTAAATATATTATAGAAAAATAATCAGGTGAAGAGTTTCTTTATTATGAATAATGTGATGAGGTGTCAGGCATGGAACAAGGAGTGAGGAATTGGGACAGAATCCATAAATCTGGTCAAAGAATTAAAGAGAGACTGAAATAAAACCAAGGTGAGAATATAGTCAATAATGATAAAGATAAAGGAGATGAATACAAGTGAACACTCTAGTATGACAATTAAAAAAATATGAAATTGTTAAATTTATATTTTGTATTAGCTTTAAATCATTCATGTGTATGCCACCATACTGGAATTGTTACTATTATTACAATCACTTCTGGGATATAACATACTTACAGTATATAAGCCAACCAGCCATTCACTGTGTTAATCAAAGGACAATTAGGATAAAAGTCTTGTACTTAAATTGATTGCAAATAAAAAAAATATGTTTTAAAAAATAAATATGAACAGAATGCTGCAGAGACCCATGAACTCAAGGAGCCAAAATAGATCAACTATTTCTATGGCGAACAGAAAAGAAGACTATAAATTTTTACAGTGAAACTAAAGTTGAAATAAAACTTCCTGCTACTGATTTGATCGTAGTGCCTAGTATAATTTAAATTTTTTTTAGCTATTAAATTAAAGACTATTGCTGCAATATGAACTGTGGGATGTTCAACTTAAACTTGCAAGAGGAGTGGAAATTTTATGTATTTAAAAATCATAGCACTCACTAAGTTGGAGGAGTGAAAAATATTTTCTCTAATATAAGCACTAACTATAATATTTAAGGGTAATATTACCTTTACAATTCCAGATTGTGCAAATAAAAATTGGAAAGTATACTAATCAAACCAATATAGAAAAATGGTGGCCAAAAACAAAGACATGACCATTTCCCCATGACTCATTTACTTTTAAAAAGGAGAGTTTTAGAATGCCTTAAATTGTACTATTATAATGAAATTTCCAGTTGTCTACTTTGTCACGTAAATTACAAATTTTTATTTGAGTCTATCATCCATCTCTGTCTATCTATCCATCTATCTGTCTATTGGAAAGGTGCAGGCTGGAATGAAGGCGAGCTGGCAAGCAGGCAAAAAAAGAAAAAAGAGGCATTTTATTTTATTTTTATTTAATTTTCATCTTGATTGTTCTTTCCAGCCCAGGGACATAAACCCAGGTCCTTGGGTTATAAGAGGAGTTTGTTCAGCTGGAGGCAGCAGACCTAACCACTACATGAAGGCACGCCCATACATTTTTATTTTAGAAGTTATTTTATTACAATCTCTAAGGTCAGAATTAAAATCTTTGCTTGCACCTCTCTCTCTCTCTCTCTCTCTCTCTCTGTCTCTCCCCCCCCCCCCCCCCCCCCCCCCCCCCCCCCCCCCCCCCCCCCCCCCCCCCCCCCCCCCCCCCCCCGGCCCTGGCCGCTTCCACCTCTCTCCTCTCTCTCTCCCTTTATTTTTGTTAGAGAAAGTAGGCAGGAATGAAGGCAAGTAGGCAGGCAGGCAGGAGGAGAGGAGGAAGAGCATTTATTTATGTACTTAGTTGTTCATTTTGGGCCTGTGCCAGGAACTTGGATCCTCGGGCTTTATGTTCTGCACAGACAACACTGAGCCACCAGGGCATACCAAGTTCATTTTATACATCTTTCTCACTTATTCCTGAATATCCATTCCTACCACCATTTCGATTAGCTCCCTTTTACATACACATCAGTCAGGTTCTGGTTTCGCTCTACAGCAGTCGACACACATACGTACTCCACACACATTACTCTTTCAAATTGTTTTCTAGGAAACTTCTACTCCCTCCATTCTAGCCATGGTGGTTACCTGACAGTTTTTGAACATGCCAGATATGCCAGACATTAGGACCTTGTCTCTCAGTGCCCAATCTTCTCACTTCCCTATTTTTAAGGCTCATGCTGTAAATGTATTCAAGTATTTCTCAAGGGCCTGATTATTCCGATTTACAATCCAAGTGCAAACTCTATCCTTACCCTAGTCAAGCCATACGCTAACCGATCTTTTTGACATTTTTCTGTTTTTTTCTTTCTTTTCATTTTGCCATAGAACTTATAATCTTCTAATATATTACATCATTTATGTGTTTATTTTATTTACTCAGTGGTGTCTGTCCTCCGCATCATTAGAATGTAAGCATTGTAAGGGTGGAAATCTTTATTTTGTTTACTGATGTATCCTGAGAGCCATATGCACATACTTAATTTCAACTCTGGGTATTTTCAGAGATGGCTCTTACATCAGAACATGACATGTAATCTGGCTCTTTATAATTTACTGTTTCAAAGTATATGGAATATTTTGAAATATTGGTGCATTTTTACCCATTTTTAGCATAAGCTGGTACCAATTTTACTCCAACCAAAAGCAGTTGAGTCTATTTTTCTGTGTCCTCATAAGAAAAAAATCAAATTAAGCAATTTTATTGATGAGAAGTATTACTAATTAAATTTTTTTTTTGTGGTTCTACATTTTTCAAAGATTGGACATTTATATTTTTGTCAGAATTTTTTTCTTTCAAAAATGTGTTTATAACATTTGTATAATTTTTACTTAATTTTTTCTTATATATTTGCAATATATATTTGCACATTGATTACACCATCCCTTCAACAAAATACATGAGTAAAATTTTATTGATATATTACTCTAATGCTTTCTCTTTGGCCTTGTTTTATTAATTATCTAGCTGCTATCATGAACACTTAATACTGAATTTATCAACCTCCTTACTGACAGAATTAAGGACTATTTTTTTTCTCTTTTACTTTTTCTCCCTCTCATTCTTTTGTAGAAAACCTGCTATTGACTTTAAAAGAATTATAACTGGCTTTGTCTATTATTTCTTAAAGCACATTTTCATGATGTTCTTTTGTAGAGCAACCTTCTATCACCATTCTGAATAATTATATTGACTATATTATTTACCTCAAGATTGATTCTACAAACCGTATGCCTATTCCTGTAACTTTAAGAAATGCTTGTATGTTATCACAGTCTACTTACCACTGTTTTCTTTGGTCGAATCCCAGATCCTCAGTAAAGGATAAAATATACAAGTTTTCTGTTTCTTGAAAGAAAGCTTTAATGAATTTTGAGAAATTATGGTATAATATCAAGTGTTGTTATTGACACAATATTGATTTATGTTATGTGGTAAGATTTTGAATTTTCTTGTATATCATGTCCTGATATATTTATAATGGCTCATTTGAGTATGCCTTAGGATGATGTAAATGTATATTGGGAATAGTATGGAGTGAAATAAGGTAAATATATGATCTTGAAAATTTATTTAAATTCTTCTTTTTAACTCAACAAATATTTACTGAGATTTATGCAAAGCTAAAAATGTTATGTAAAATTATGAACAACAAATAATAGTCCTTATATACCTGGAGCTTACTATCTAATGAAAAGGCCAAATAAACAGAAAATTATGTTTCATAGCTGTAAAATAAAGCATGAGAGTGCTGTGGAAACACATAAGGAAAGATATTTAATACAGTTGCAAGGGACACAGGGATAGTTCTCTGGAGGAAATAAAGGCTAAGATGAGACTCAAGTCTGTAAAGGAGTTAGATGAAATTGTAGAGAAGGTGAAATAAAGGTCAAGAAATACAAGCAAAACCATGACCACTTCAAAGTTTTTTATAAATAATACAATTCTGAGATATTTTAAAGTATTTAAAAAAATAAGTAGTGGTTCATATATGACTCATTGAGAGCACTATTTATTGTTTTTATTTTGGAGTTTGTTCTCAATACATAGATATGTCATTAGAAAATTGCATTTGTTTGTGAATATTACAGCTTAGCCGCTCTTACCACAGTGTTAATAAAGAAGTCTATTAGAAAGCATAAAATCTGTTATTAAATATAGCAAAAGGCTACTTTATTCATTTTTCTAGTTTATATTCTCTATATAAAGTATGTTTCTATTGAAAAGAAAAAATGCTTTGTTGAAAAATATAATTAAGGTTTCTGTACATTCTAATTTATAGTTGTTGCCTTCTATCTTTGGGGAAATACATATGTTTGTATTTGTATGAGCTATTTAAAATAAATTTATATGTTTAAATGGATTGTGCTATATATTATTATATATAATGTGTTGTATGTGTATATATGAAATTATATCTGTTTATAAATAATATCAAAATGAATACAAGTGATACCTCACGAACCATTTCTATTATTATCTCTTAGTTTCAGTGAAGATGACAGGCTTAAGTAAATTTCAATAGCTATTAGTTAAGACAAAACTCTTAATAAAGAGCAAAAAATTATTTTTTAAAAGCAAAATTGCATTATCTTTAGAGGAATGTTGAAACTATTTAGAATTAAAATAAATTATGCCTTGAGGTAAATTATTGTGTGCATAATTTACAATATTATTATAATTATGTCACAGTGGAAGACATGCTTTTTAAAAAAGTCTTTCTTAGGGACCAGTAGGTTTTCTACTGAAATAATATTATTCACTTGAATGGCCAGGTAGCTACCCTTCTATTCACTTTAACAGATAAGGTTTTTATACATTTTAATGACTAATTTGATAGTCATTGCAAACTGTGCAATTTAATTTTGATGCTTTATAGAGTAAATCAGTTCTTTCTCAAAATTAGGTTGCTAATTCAAGACAATGAATAAACCAAAATGTGTTAATGCACATTTTTGTTAACTTTATTGCCTGGACTGTGAAAAATAAATACATATAGCTATAAAGGTATCGTGAGATTTGACTAGTTGTTTTTAGATAGATTTAAACTTTTTCAAAACTATATAAAATAATGAAATTAATTTATGATAATCAGGATGTTTGAGATAAAGCGATATACTGACATGTGACATGTGACAAACATGCACACACACACACACACCCTTAGATTATTTTGACGGTGAAAGCTAGTTGCAGAGTCAGAGATATTCATCAGAGCAAATGGCAAAAAGTACTTTAGAACTCTAGGCAGTGGAGAATACTAGTCCTTGAATTTTATATTTGCGATGGTCAAGGCATTTATTCTCTTTGGTTTCCTTTTTTTTTAACCTATAAAAATATTAGATGACATTTTTTCATTGATGTTGCAGTTAGAAAACTGTATGATTTTTTATAGATGCTTATTCATTCAGGATTTTACCTAGGGCTGAAATGATTAGGATAAATGAGAACTGCTCTTCAGTGAACACACACCACTGTGATAAAACCACATTCCATCTCATTCAAGATTGATAGATTGATCACTAGAACTGCAGACTTGTGCTGCAGGTGAGCCATGTCCACCCTCACTGCCCAAGGGATGCCCAGTGTCCTAAATAGCATCTACAATAGCTTGACATTTGACTTCTAACCAAGTGTTGGACTCACCACCAGTGGAAGGATGGAATATCCCTGCAAACTGGCCATTCCTTGGGGGAAGTTATATTCTTCGGTCTTGACGACAGGTAGATAGGATTATGATGGCAATATTGTTTTATCCACAATTAAGGGGAAATTTTGATGATATACTGTAAATAGCTTCGAAAAGTTATCTTGTTGAGGAACCCTGGAGTTGATGTTTGCTTTTGCTCACATACTTCTCTCTCTGTTTTTTGTTTATTCTCTGACCTGCAGGCATACAGCTGCATCCTGGCTGCCCACTATTGTCTAGAAAATTAACCATAGCGTGTTGCCAAAATAGTGTCCCATGATTTCCATAGGTCCCTAAATCCCTTTGTTTTCCTCTCACTAATTTTTTTCCCAACAGATGAGAATATAATGATTTCCCTTAGAATATTTGTACCTTAACAATCCCTTGTTTAAAACAAATTATTAAAGCACAACTTATTAATAAGCACTTATTTTACAAGAGAATAAATGTCCTAAGGATTGTGTTCACCTTGTTTATCTGGGATGTATCAGCACCTAACAAAGTGCCTGCTTTGAAGTACACACAAATGGATGAATGAGTATACCTCAGATCTCTTCTGTGAAGCATCTAAGAAATCCATTAGCATTAAGTATATCCTTCTTTGAAGCATGTAACAAATCCATTAGTATTTAAGTACATCCTATTTACAGATTCAAATGATCTTATGATGTGATTATATTGTGAATTAAACAACTTTATCCGTTTCTTCATATGTTTTAATTCTAGAATGTTAGGAGCTGAAACAGGAGATAGAGGAAAAAGGTTAAGTAATTCAGAACAATCATATGTGCAGTGTTGAGTGCATTATTACTTTTCTGCTTCCTGTAAGTTGGGAAGGTTTCAAGCAGTACTTTAAACAGATCACTAAATACCCAGTCATAGCAGATTGTTTGAATAAACGTTATCCCATTTATATAATGAATTAAGAGGTAGATATTTTAAATGTAGATACATTAGCAACTAGATCCTGACCTATGATATTAATTATAAAAATGTTAAATGACCTTCATATGCATAGAAGACAATCTAAAATAATAAATATTTTGCATGTATTTATATGAAGGAAAAAGAACCTGTACTAATGAATGAAAGACTAATTGTAAAAAAGTATGAGTATTGATTTATCACTTTAAAATATATACATATAAACCACATTATATCATTAGGAGAATTTCTAGGAAGAACTACAAAGAATACTGGCGTCAGTTAAATCAATGGTAGAATTAAATGCAATTCATATTTGCTTTATTCTTTGTCTTTTTTTTTTCCTGAGATTTTGTCAATGAGTATCTTCCCTGAGTAATCATAATCTATTATAATTGTTTAGGGAACAAAGAATGAAAATATAAATTTTGGGTACTCAAGAAACATAGAACTGGAAGAGAAGCACAAAATATGGAGGGGATAAAATTAATAGTAATATAAAGTGAAGAAAAAGAGAATGGATAAACCTAAGCACAAAATTTCTTGGCTGTCTGAGTAAATGTCTTTGCCATTGACTAAGAAGACCCAAATAGAGAATGCTTAGTGAGAGAAAGTTTGATTTCAGTTTGGGGTGTGTTGAATTTGGTTTGAGCTGGATTTATGATGGAAGAAATGGAAAGAAGGGAGGAAGGGAGGGAGACATAGAGGAAGGGAAGGAAGAAGGAAAAGAATAGGAAGAAAAAGAATAATAGATGGTTCCAGATTAAAACTTTCTAGAAGAGCAGGATAAGAGGAGTCTACTGGGGGAAGTGAGTTTTCAGTAAAGGGTGACAACAAGGGTCTTAAAATGAATTTTTTGGGACACAGTCTAGTTTGTAGCATTCCCTTTTAAAGGATAGTTATCTATAAATTTGTTGATGGAAAACAAAGATTCTACAATCCTTGAAAGAACTTTGTGGTATTGAATACATCTACAGACATCTTGAGAATGCTTTTATTTCTCTCTCAGGGTTTGCTGTCCTATAGCTCCTCTTACCTATTACTTTTAAAAATACTTAATAAATGTTTTCATTTAAAATTAAAAAAGGAATTCTCTCATTCTGTATATATTCTGTATATATATATATCTATATCTATAGATATAGATATAGATATAGATATAGATATATACAGTTGGGCCCTTGAATGTACTTGCTTCCTTTAGGAAATGCTGTGTATAGGTAGGCATATTAAAACTTTCCTCCCTTGTTAGTATTAAATAAAAATGTAGGTTTTTCATTCTAACTAAAATACTAGGCATAATACAAAAATAGTCTCTTCTATTAAGTCTCATACAACATAAATATACCAAAGAAATGTAATAATGTGGAGGCTGGAATCATTCTGAATTTAGCAAAAAACATGACAGTGATTTGTGAGTTTGAAAGCTGGGTGAAAGCCCAGATAATAAAGATAGTAACCTTTTGGACTCCTCCATTTAGAACTTGTCAGAAACACTGAATTCTATTGAGTTTAACTTGTGCCAACTCAATAGGAATAAGTCCAAATTTCCAGGTTTTTTTTCAGCAGATTTTGGCTGAGTTTAGGTGTCTGCTGCAGGGTGAGCCTGTTGGCTCAAATTGGTAGTGGATCTGAAACTCCTTAACACACAGTGGGGTTTATGTCACTAGATCCAATAGCAGAGGAGACAAATATTTTTTTGTAGCTTTTCTTAAAATCTCAAAGTAGTCTACACCATTATAAAAAGAAAATTGCCCGTCAGGCAATATTTAAGATTCTCTAACCATGGCATGCAAGCAGAACAAAGAAACTAAATTCTTCTGTTTGATAACAATTTTTTGATTACAGAACACATGACAATGACCATAAAATAATTCAAACCATTTTCATGCACTCATTTGTGTGCTCAAATTTTATTAATCATTAACTTATTGTAAAGTTTCATTACTGCTACTCAAACAATAATGAAACATATTTCTATTCATTCCTATGAGAATTGACAGGTAAATAAGTATCACAATGAAAGCATTCAGATTTTATAAAGCATGTTATTTTTGAGTCAAAAGACCTGGAATCCAATATTTGTATGTTGTTTATTTTATATAAATGTGAGACTGAAGTAATATTTACAGGTAATAGATGTCACTAATCCATTCCCCTTTCATTAAACTTATTTAGTTACAATGAACTGTATACCAAGTACCTTGAAATATGAAGCTATTAATATAGGGCAAAGTTTGTGGGAAGGGATGGAGGAGTGGGGGGACAATTGACTAAAGGGATTGATTTTAAGGTGAAGGAAAAACTGAAATGTAGTGAATTTATAATAGTGTATACAGATGTTGATCTGCTATGTGGTACACCTTAAAAATATTTCATGTTATAATGCAGTATCCCTACAATTAAAATATATATACACGCCCCTCCCAATCAAGTTCATATTTTACTGGACATAGTAGATAAAAGGAATTGTAAAAGTTTTCTAAAAGATGACCAGAAATAATGGATATGGAAGCTAACAAAAAGGAGCAGAGATCAGTCTTGAGAAGTGAGCAGTGGCCGGATCACGATGGACCCTGTATGCTACATTTGGGATCTAGACCTTGTATTTCAAGAAACATTGTTAAATATTTTAACCAGGAACAGTGGTGCCATCATATTTATGTTTTAGAAAGAAAGCTCTAACTGCAGGACAGGGGAGGGCAGACCTAGGGAGCTGGAAATGACTTAGGAAGTTTCGAAATAACCCACAGAAGGTTGTCTGATTTAAGAAATTTACAACTCAAGAACTTTTTACAGGAGACTTAAAAATATTTTTACTAGTTGAATATGGAAGAGAGTATAGTAAGTCTAGCATTGTCCTGATAAGAGGCTGCTTGAAGCTTGATATATATTAGTCTATGAAATAATTCAATAGGGATGTGGGGTGTGGGATAATTTAATATGACTTGGGATACCTTCACAGTGACCTGATTGTGTGTTTTAGAATTCAGAGGCTTGTCTTTAATAAAGATCCATGTAATGAAGCCTCCTGACTATAAGTAATAAGTTATGGAAGTAAAAGTACCCTTCAAGTAAGGTATGGAGAGAAGAACCTGAGCAATTTAACTCCTTGAACAAGCAGAAAATGGTTAACTTAAGGACACTATTTCTAATTTACCAGAGTAATGGAAATAAATAAGGAACAATAAGGGAATTTGCATATCAGTAACAGAAAATTGTGTCAAGAAGTAACCTGGTAAATACGTAAGTATGTAAAGCAAATCTGGCTTATAAATTGCTCATTGGATTCAGCAAAGGGGATAAATGTCAATTTTACTGTAAATATTTTTAGTTAACAGATAGAAACCAGATTTCAAGATATTTGTAAGTTGAATATATATACAAAAATGTGTTAAATTTTCAATATGTTTGATGAGAGAAATAGTATCTAAGTAGAATATTGTTTCAATGTACTTTTTTAATATAGAAGAATTTAAGGATGATTCAATGCTAATAACAAAAAAGAAGAATCTGAGGAAAAGAAGATAATTAATAAAGAAATGTCAATGAGGATAGAATAAGATAAAAAAAAAAGATATCAGAGAAAAAGAGACATGCTCCAAAATAAGGAAAAGAATTGATATAAACATTTTCTCGGTAAAACTGAAGGTTAAATATTTTCATGTGATTGAAGTGAAATGGCAGGTATGACAGACTTTGGGAAAATTGGAAAACTTTGAACTATCTACCCTGGAGAATTAGGTATGTGCTGTCTAGGAATGTTGAAAACCTGTGCATGTTGAAAGCGTCAGCTAGTTGTGTGGTGGCGCAGTATGCCAGTAGTGGGCAGAAGCTCATATATAGGAATGAAGGAAGATGAGGACAATCAGAACAAGATGTCACCATGAGAATGTGGCAGAGGAGAAGAGAAGTAACTTTTTATGAAATAATGATTGAAATAATTAATTTTATATCATGTAGATAAGCAAGGAAATGATGAGCAGAGAGCAGAAGACTACAGAACTTTTTTGGGACTAACCATGTCAAATAATTTTTAAAATTTCAGTGTGAGTAAAAAAAAAATAAATAAAAAATGGACAGAAAACGAGTGTCATCAGAGAAATAATTTTGGTGAATAAATGTTTGACTAAGGATAATGAATAAGCTAAAATTATGACAAGATCTATGTGGATATTGGTCATGTTACTAGGATGTGATAAAGGATGACAGATGTTCTCAAGTTAATTAGTACCAAAATTACAAACACAATTTTAGTATAAATTTATTTCATTTCAGGAATATGATTAGGATTTTCTTCAAATACTCTTCAGGGTGTTATCACAAAAAGAATTTGAAAACACATGCACATCTATAATAATCCCCAAACATCCTTTAGTAAAATGTGTGACTTTTTTTCTAAATTGTGAGACTTCCTCCTTCCTTCCTTTCTTCTTTCCTCCCCTTCTCTTACTCACTTACGTCTGTGTTGTAAAGACATGTTAAATATCTGCTTTATTAATGTATTCCTTGACCACTAGGGGTTTACAATCTAATGAGGATACAGGCGTATAAACATATAATTACAACCAAATATTTAACACTTTTGTAGAGTTATAAACAGGGCCCTATGGGAGGAAGTCTTCTCCCTGGAGAGGTTAATAGTCTTTCCTGAGGAAGCAATGTTTGAGCCAAGTTTTGAAGTAGGAATAAGTAGATCATCACTCAGAAAAGGGATAGAGTGAAAGGCATTATACCAGGAGAAAATATAATGTAAACAGATGCCACATCAATCATGCTGCATAAAGGGAACTATAACAAGTTTGGTCTGCCCTAAGCATGGATCTTGTAAATGAGAAGTGACATGTTATTAAATGATAAACAAAGGGCAAGTCACTTGGTCTTTTATACTAAGCCAAGGAATTCAGACATCATGAAGACAAAGTTAAGCAGAGAAATTTGATGATCAAATTTGAATCATAGAATGGTAATTTTGGATGCCACAAAGACTATATTTTGAAGAACAGGTAAGAGTTGATTGGAGATATGAGATAGCAATGTTAAAGTATAATGATAGCTCAAAACAGATTATGAATTAAATCAGTTGCCATGAAGCCCAATATAATTTTATGACTAGGAAAAGAACTTATTTTGAAATACAAGTGTGTGAAACAAGCTATTCACAAGGAAAATTATTTGGGGACAGTAACTTAGAAGTTAATAAAAAATTATCAAGGATAAAATTTAAACAATTATTTATTGGCACTTGAATAGATACACAGTTTAATGTAACAAATAAATTAGTCCAAAAAGAATGTGCAGTTATAAATTTGAATTGTGTAAGTCCTTTTATAATAAAGTTGACAATTCAAATACTTGGGCAAAGGATGTATTATAAAGGGAAGTTTTATGGTTCAAGACAATAGGTAAGAAATATATGTGGGCTTTCTGTTCCTCCTAAGACTCCAGCACAATTAATGAATCAAAGTGAATGAAGGAATGCATCTATAAAGCAAAAGATTAACAAAAACAGAGCTCCCTTATTAAAATGATAATGTTCTTAAAAGATTCAAAATTAGAGGGAATTGAATGAAGGATGACACAGGAGTGGAAATCAGATCTGCATTAAAAGGATCTGCAAAAGAATTGAGAGCTAATCTGAACAATGAAACCACTGAGAACATTTGGGGTTATAGTCAGAAGGCATATTGTGGGCCTTAATTAAGCAGTAGGACTGAACACAGTAAGGAAACTTCATTCAAGGCCAATATGTCAACTCCATGAATCAGTTCCCTAATTTGCCCCTCAGCCCCTGAATACAAAAAAAGTCCTCGTGTTTTCCTTATCCCCATGAAAACGCTCCATTTTCCACTAAATAAATTAAACCCATATTTGGGGGAAAATACAGTTTCACTAGCTGTTAGAAAGAATGGAGTCAAATCTTGGAATATCCGTGAGAAAATGATTTCCAGTCTAAAACGGCATACCCATGCAAGCTATTGTTGATGGGATAAAGAAAAAGATAGTCTCACACAGGCCCCTTCTCTCTTACCCATCTCCTGACCCTAAATAAAGCTATAAACAGAGACTAAGTGTGACTATAAGATTGTTAAATAAAAAAGCAATTATGATAGCTCTGCAGCTGGTATAGAGAAAAAATGAGTTCTGCTTAAAACAGGGAGACAGTCTTTGGAGAAGAAAGTGTGTGTGTGTGTTTTGGGAGTAAGACCATGTCTCAGTTGTTAAATTGTTAATTTGGTAGAAGAATTCAGTGCTTAACACTGGTTTCTGCAGAGCCTATATGTATAGGTGGTTTAATAGTAAGAAAAGCAAAATTTATGTAAAGATGATTACTTGTAAGAGTCTTTCCATACATTATCAACTTATATAATTCATATAACAGTTCTAATAATTAAGTATTCACAACACAGGTGGCCTTGCAAATATCTAGATGCACTGTCATCTGAATTAGTGAGCATTGTAATGCCTATTTAGTTTGGAAGTTTTCCAACTTGTGACAGAAAAGATGCCATGTTTCATTAGGACAAATCCCAACTCAAGTGTTTCTTGGGCTGCTAACAACTTTGCCAGCCTGTGTTTATTTTTCTAATTTAGTTTCTTTTGGAGGGGTTGAATAATATGTTTTTCTCATTTATTAGTTATCTTCAAATAGCAGAATTTGTGGTTTACTCACTAAGATTTGTAGTTCTATTGTACTGGCTTAATACCAAAGAGCAGATACTCCGTGACTCCTTTCGAAGGCATTTGCCAACTTAGTGAGCCAGCACCGTTTTTCTTCCAGCATATCTGACACAAATCCACTCAAATAAATTAGGATTTTAAACTTGACTGGCTCATCTGACTAGAGTAGGAAGATAGAAATGCCAATGTATGATGTAACTCTAATGGCCTCTACAAAAAATTAAGAAGTATTTTTTTTATCTGAATATTATGTTTTTTTCCAGAAGCCATTTTCCTTTTCTCTTATCTCTCCTACTGACTTCTGGCAGATGGTGGAATGTGCTGGTTTGCACCTGAGCAGAAGCTAGAGTTCTTGATAAGTTCAACATTTTAAAATTTATCAAAGTATAATGGTTTCCTCTACATTTATTTTACCATGCATTTATGTTACTATTTGCTTTATTGTATTATTTAATATTTATTATATATCAACCAAGGTTTAGAGAAAATTTTTACATAAAATAGTGTTTTACTCTGTTTTATTTTCTAATTTGAGTGTGTCTGAGAGTTTGTGGTATTGTCTTCCCTGTGTTTTCACTTTCTAAAATTATTTTTTCATTTCCAAAATAAATAATATTATGGCATTTTATATGTAGAATATTCTTTAAAGGTCATTAGCTTCAGCTGTCTTTTAGCTACAAAGCAAAGGTGAATATTTGGAAACATGAATACAGAGTTAGAACTAGAACTCTAGATTTCTGGTTTTAAGATTTGCATTTCCCCAATAGGTGGTTTTTTTAAGGCCTTACATTGCAAAAACTTGAGTCTTTAGTAAGTGTCTTTATTTAACATTAACTTTGTTTTTTATCTCTAAGGTAAACATAATAGTAATCTAACATTTGAAATCTCTCTCTCTCTATATGTGTGTGTGTATATAATACCTATCAATTTAATATTATATTCAAATATTTATGATTGCATTTTAAAAGATTTACCACACTAGGAACACTACAATATTAAAAATTTTAAGGCAAAACAACTGATTGAGATACCAAATATTTATCATCACTTGTGAATTTAAGGAAGTTCATGAATGTAAGAACAAAATGTGAGAACAAAAAGTGGATTCTTTCTCACAGAATTTATAAAAAATGGAAGCCATAACAATATACTATTATTTGTGGGTACACTTAAGATATATTAGAAAGAAACCACCAAAATATACTATGAATTACTTTATGTCTTTGAGACAGCTTAATAGAATTTAATTAATGGATTAGTACAAAATTTTTTTGGATGATAGCTGAATGTAATGGAAAAATAAGTTATATACTCAGGTGGGAATTTTAAGTCAATACAATATTTTACAACTATATAATATCGTCAAGATACTGATTACAAAACAATTTACAAAGTATATGAAATGGGTTTAAACACTAACCCCTTCTTGGTTGTCTTTGTTTAATCACTAAAAGTGGTCTTTTCTCTGTTTTAAAAGTATTCACTATTTAGTTGAATAAATTTAGATGAATTTAGATAAATTTAGATGAATTTGTATTTAAAATGCGAATTGATTAGATCGTCTCCAAAGCAGTTTCTGTTTTATTATACCAGGACTATGCATTTTCCTTTTCTATTGAATGGTATAATTTTGTCCTTAAAGAAGTAAAAATCCACATGATTGTTTTTACATGCTGAGAAAATGAAGTAGTAAAAACTAGAATAATTTTATTCTCTGTAACTCAAAATGCAGAGATAACTAAATTTGTACTTATTGGAGCATGTAACATGTTATAAATCTGATGAGATACCAGTTATATAAAAGAGAACAAGCAAAAGACTGACATGAGACTATGAAGCTAAAAAGGCTACTAGCATTATACTAGTA
Organism: Solenodon paradoxus; assembly: GCA_004363575.1. Classification (NCBI taxonomy): domain Eukaryota; kingdom Metazoa; phylum Chordata; class Mammalia; order Eulipotyphla; family Solenodontidae; genus Solenodon; species Solenodon paradoxus. Next base: position 539,503 of record RJWH01000439.1, read on the forward strand.
TTATGTTATTTCTAAAATGAATTATTCTTCCATACTCTATGAAAAACATAATGGAAGTATCATTTGAAATTCATTAACAAGAGCTATGCAGAATTCATGGAATATTGCTAATGTGATTATTAGTTTGATTTTCATGCTCAGTGCACACACATATATGCCCAGAACACATATGTGTGACTTACGCGGCCATTTGTGATTTTTTTTCATGATTATTATTTTAGTTACACAATTTGTATGTATTACCTACATTTAAAGGCATTTACATTTTATAATAGAAGAATAGACAACTATGTTAAATTTTTAATTTAATTTTTTTCTAGAATACTAATCCATGGAACTCTCTTCTTTAGTAGGCTGATTTTTAATATGATTTGTAATTTGATATCCCCTTGTGTAAGCTACTTTCTAGTGTAATTTAAGCAGTTGGAGGTATTGCTTGCTCTTTAATTTTTCTAGGACGCTGTCCAATAAAGGGATGTTTTGCTATACCAGATAGTCCTGAGGAAAGTTCGAAAGATATACTCACTTTTCCCAGGTACTTAGTGAATATTTGTGTATACTCGGCTAACAAAATGTTACCTAATATAAGCATTTTTATTTCTGATTTATTCCCAGTTGTCTGGTGAGCCTGACTTGAAATTCAAACAAAAATAAGTGTGGTTAGTAGAAATGGTGATCCCTGTTTGGTATTCGTTTTCATTGACCCATTTATGCAAATTCATTATTAGCTGAAAACCTCCGTGGGAGAAAAAAAAAGACATTTCCTGAGTATCAGCTCTGCACCACCAGACATTGTGTTTTCCAGTTTTCAAGGTTTATACTTTCACATTTACACTGAAACTGTATCTTGTAATTACTTTCTTCCAAAAGTGTTCAAAGATTCCGTAGAACAGTATTTTCTCATTTTTCTGATATTCCTTAGTAACTCATGGTCTTTGTTTTTTTTGCTAGTAAAGCTAAAGAACTTTTTTTCACAAGGATATACTTTTCCTAAATGTTTATGTTTATGCAATTAAAATCCTATGTAAAATTTGTGTAATTAACAGAGCTGATACATTATACAGAAACAAAATAATGAAAAATTATAGATTTTAAGTTATAACTAAGTAAGTGATAGTTTAGAAATGCGGCAAACTTATTTTCTAACTAAATATCTAAAATTACTCTATTTTCTTCATGCATGTATGTGTATATTAAATATGTGGACATGATCAATATAGCACATGTATTTAACTTTTTTAAGTCATGAGTGTTTACTAGCACAATCTGTTTTATATACTGTGGATGCCTTTAGTTTTATGACTACCTAAGTACTGCTTGATTTACTGCAGTCATATGATGAGACATATCCTCTATAGTTTGAATGACATAATATCAGTCCCATGTAAAAAGAATGATCAGATAGATGTATGATTTTTCTTAAGTTTTGATCCTCCAATTAGAAAAATGACATCAACCTTAAATGTCTTTACCCACGTATATGGGAAAGAGGAAGAGAGACAAAAGCACAGAGTAACTATGACACATATATCCTTCAGGAAATTAAATTTTGTACCAGATGACAATTTTCACCTCGAATTGTGAAAATTTACCCTCTATGGCAGGACAGCTCTGTGTCTCAAAGTTCCAGTGAGGAGACTTTTTTGAGGAGTTAAACTAGAAAATCATAATGGGAAAGATGAATTAGGAAAGCATCTAGAAATAAATATTCTTTTGTAATTCAAACTGATGTTGAAGAATTGAGGGATTGTATTTTTTTGAAATTTTAGGAGTAAAACTAGTAAAGAAGTCAGTGATTCTGAAGAGAAGAACTGTCAAATAATTATTGTATGTTGTTATTGCCAGTAATTCCAAGAGCATAAGCAGTAGATTTATATTACAGGTCCATTTTTTTAAAATTTCGTTTTCTTATTAATTCATTTGTAATGTACATTATAAAGCTATCTGTCCACTGAAAGGCGAGTTTTCACTGTGTTTTGAGGAACTCTGATCTAATTATTTGAGTTCCTAGATAAGAAAAAGATCAGATTAATATAAAAAAATTGGTGGGGATTCATTGAGAAGAAAGACAAATCTTGTGATACTAAAAAAAAAAAAAAAAAAGCCAATAAGAAAAACTGTAGGTGTATGTTTGTTGAAGTTCTGAGTTGTGAGATTCAGATACGAGAGTGTGTGTCCTCTGGAAAAGGTAAAACTTTAACCTGAACCTGAGCAAAATCATCATGGACTATGGGGAAACTGGAAAAAAAGAGGAAAAAAAAGTAGAATCGATGGTGTTGTGAATAGGGAAATAAATAGAAATTAGCCCAGGACTTCAAATAAGTTTGCTGTTGCTGTCCTTTAAAAAAACAAAAACAAAAACAAAAACAAAAAACTGTAGTAGCCATAATCTACAGTTTCTTCTCCAAAAACCTTCCGTAGTTCAAATATAAAAGTGATTGTTTTGATTAATCAGAAGTTAAGCATTTTCTGAGAAAAGAAAATGGAAAAAAAGTCATTAATTGAGATGTGTGGTAGGTGGAGATTGAAAGGTTTTTAAGATACCAGAGATGAAAGTTATAGGTGAAATAGCTGAATAGAATGAACACAAAAGAGAAGGAATTTTTTTTTACACTTCTGGGCACATAATGGTCTGAAAATGGCAAAGGAGAGCTGGGGAAAACGTAGCCAGTGCCGTCAGAATCCAAGACTTACGATGTGTGAACTGAGTGAATCAACTCAGTGTGAGAAAACTCCCTGAGGAGCTGAGTCTGAGGCAAAGGGAAGAGGAATCATGAGTTTCTGGTAAAAAGGCAGAAGATGTAGAATTTTATGACAGGCATAAGGATATATGAGATTTAATAGACAGTGTGTCAGGAGTTCTGGAAGGGACAGTAGAAAAGATGAAACTAGGGTAAAAAAGCACTCACCAACATAAGAATCTGACAATAGGTGTGGGATGTTGGGGAGTGAGTAATTGCACTTTGGCTTTTGACAGAGATTGATAGAGATGAGACACTCATATGGTTGACTTTTCTGAATAGAGAAAATAGTCATTCCTGATGTGCTCCTACATAGAGTAAGGGACTGATAAGATTAGTCCAATGACTCCTGTCACTGGGCTATGTTTAGAGATTCTCTGTAGAGCACTTTTCTCTCATTGCAAGTAAAACCTTCAGCATTTTGTACCTAATGCACAGTAGGATAACCTGGATTATTTCAAGGTAAGAATTCCAGAAGATACAATAGGGCACTTAAAATGTTGATTTGACATTGATTCGTATTGTTACATATTGGATCTTGTATATATGTTAGCTGTGAAACAGACTGAGTAGCTAAATGTTTGTTTTCTTATATTTTATGTCAACATGGCATGTTGACCTTCTTTCTAAAAAGTATATCAAGTTATGCAAGTGCAGATTTATAATGAAAAACAAAAACCCCAACTTTTTTTTGCATCTTAAAAATTAGAATGGACTGTAGTAAGAGAGTCATTTCTGGTCCATTTGATCCTCTTAATATAACTGATAAAATTTTCGAAGGTATATTTAAAGTCTTGAATCAATATTGAGATCATAGAAGCACCTAGCCTATAAGTGACTCCCATCTGTGAAAGCAAAGATTAAGGACAGATCAATACATGCTATGAAAGGTTTTAAATTATTTTTGACAATTTTTGTGGTTAGGTAAAACATAGTAAATCAAGTGGTTAAGAGATAGGTTAAAGTCCACTGATTTCATAGATACATAATTAGATTGAAAGACACTGAATCCAGTTTATCAAGAAAGGGATGTGATAGCATTTTGAAAGAACTCAGTTTAGGGATAGGTACTAGGTACCACAGTTCAGGACTGACTTTTAGAAAAATAGGATGGAATGGGAAAATGTTGCAAAAATTATATGAATGGTGAACAATCTGTAAATATTAGGACAGGATTTGGAATTCTGAATCTAGGTATATTAGAGTGTTCTTCAGTTCTTGAAATTAATGAGTTATCCTGTTGGGAGTCAATGAACTCCAAATGGATGGAATTCTAGGACTATAATGTTATAAAATGAATTAAGTGAGAACTTGTGACTAGATTTTGTTCTCACTGTGGTCAGAGGAGCAACAGAATTTTCAGAGTTGAAAAAATGTAGTGCACAGTGTTTTTAAGTACCACTTAGAAATGTATTGCTAGTAGGTCAGAATAGTCTTTCTGTTACCCACACTCCTCATACTCCAATTAGATTTCAAGTCAGATAATGAGTGGTAGAAAATAATGAAGTGCTTTTTTTGTTTGCTTTTTCTGGTTTTGTTTCTTTTTTTCGTTTTCCTGAATTAAGACACAGAAGCAAAAGTTCCATGCTTTTAAAAGATTAAAAGTTTAGTTGTGCTATCATGATTAAACTCAGGCAACTTTCTCTTATTTATTTAACAACAATGTTCTGAATAGTCTTTCTATTCCAAAATCTTCAGTGAGCAAGGTTTTAGCAGGGTTGTTAATAATCTTAGCAACCATTCACACGCTAGAATATATTCATTATAAGAATTTAAGAGGCAATCTGATTGGGCCTAGGCACTACCCATGTTCATTTGTACATCAAAAGTAATACAGTTGTTTCTTAACCAAATTCAGAGAACTTTTATCTTAAAGGACAACATTCATGTTCAGTATGCACAAATAAAGAAGTACCTCCCAACTCATCTAGTTGTTAACCTCAATTAATTCTCAGTGTTATTTATATTTTGCTATTAAACTCCTTTTATTAATTGTTTTTTATTCACAGGTTTTTGTTGTTGTTGTTGTTGTTGTTGTTTTTTGTCCTTCAACAAATCTATTAAGAAATGAGAAACAGAGAAAAGGGTACTCCTCGGTCAAAGTTATTGCTTTGTTTTAAAGCAGCATCTTTGTTAAAATGCCCAGGAAGACAGTAAGTGAGACTATACTAACAAAACCAGTGTTCTTTAAAAGATGATATTTAATGTGTTTTTGCTATCTCTGTTCCTTATGGAGAACTTGATAGTTGTTAATACTCAGGAAACCGTGTGCCCAGCCTCAAACGTAAAGATTAGGAACTATTATCTCTGTTTCTATTTGTAAATGTCCTTCCCATATTTTTATTAAATCAATACTTATATTACCTAATGTCAATGTCTTTTTGGTATTCTTGACTTTAAAAGAATGTATAAGAATTAATTTCATATTTTGGTCAACAGATTTTCCACATGACATATGATCTCGCTAGTGCGGTGGTGAGAATTTTTAACCTCATCGGCATGATGCTGCTCCTGTGTCACTGGGATGGCTGTCTTCAGTTCCTAGTGCCGCTCCTGCAGGACTTTCCACCAGACTGCTGGGTGTCTCTAAATGAAATGGTTGTAAGTACCTTCTACTATTTTGAAATTTGCATTTTCAACAGTTTGCCCAAAACTTCCAAGTGTTTGTTAGAATGATCTAATTTCTCCATAAATGTTTAGAGAAAAATAATCAATTTTGCTTTCAATATTTTGGTTTTTTTTCCCTACTAAATTTCATTTATATGAATGTTTCTAGAAATGCATATGTTGTTGCAGTATCTATTTTTTAATATCTTCCTCTATGTGTATTGAGACATTTTATTCCAAAGTTGCATGCACAAACCTGCATGCACATACATGACATTATTTTTACAAAGCAAATCTGTGAAATCATCATGATTATACATCTGTTACTTTCATTTGTCACTGAAAGTACAACATATACAGTATTAAGGTATTTGGGGGAGGAGAGTGGAAAAGTTATAGCTTTATAATCTAGCTCAAGAATGAGTATACAATGTAACAACACTAACACTACTGCCAAAAGATGATTCATCATTGAATCAAAAATATTTAAGTTTGTAAATAGTTATTATTTAAATTATTCTTAGTATCCTCAAGAAAAATAGCAATTGTATTTATTGAAAGAGAGTTTGCATTTAATTTAACATAGCCAAGCTTTTATTACAGCCTGATTTATACAAATGTTCGCAATTTGAGTTTGCAAATTTCATGAATTTGAAATTTGTTTCTTTGGTCTTTTTCTTTTTGGCTACAGACTTACTTATGAAATTGGCTTTTATTTTCTTTCAAATGTATTTAACATTATTTCATATTTTAACTCTAATGTAGAGGGTAGGAAACAGCTGAGTCTATATTCAACTGTAAGGAACTTTTAAAATATGGACCAACATATTTTATACTGTGATTACTAATGATATCAAGCTGATAGCAACCATAAAAAATTTTGTATCAATAGAGTCTCAATGATATCTTTTGATCTTGAAGATATTATGTTTTGTACTAAAGCTATATTTTTGAAAACCTCTGTCACAAGAAAACAGTGTATTTACAGTCAGAGAATTATAAAAGGAGTGTGAAAATGTGAAAATCCCATGTAAGAAAAAAGTACTCAACATTTATGTGTTACAATTAATATGTGCCTGCTCCTGGGCTTTGAAATATGCTATCCTATTTCATTATCATTGTAACAGAATAAGGTAAGCACTGTCACTCCCTACTTTGCTGTTCAGAAAAGTGAAATTTTTAGAGATTAAACTAATATGGCAATGCTTTCAAAGTTTTCAACATAAGCATATTATAAATCTAGTATAATATGAATGCCCAGTTTATTGAGTCTAAAATTGCTTTTTTGTTGTACCATGAGGTAAGTTAATTGTGATTTATGGGCTAAATAAGTAAATGATCCATTTATATTAAATACTTGCTAAATGACATCGTATTTATTAAGTGCTATACAAAATTTCACCATAGTCAAAATGGAGAAATAGGTTAGAAAACTAAATCACTCATTACATAACACATAATTGTGTCATATAGAAATGTGTCAAACTAAACATGCTAAAAAACTAGTGCCATATAGTCAACATTATATTTACATCAAATACACCTACTTGGTTTCAACAGAATAACATCATTCATTCCAGTGCATTTATATTAAGATCTATTTATTGACTTAATTTTGTTAGTGTTTTATTTTCAAATTTGTTTCAACTTTGAAACAACTATGAGGATAAGTAACATATCTAGTATATACTTGTATTTATTTAAGTAATTTCAGAATCAAAATACTTTAAGACAATTTGAGTCATATTGTTTTATTTGAAAGGCAATATGTATCACTTTATCTTGAACGATACTATTTAGAATGCAGACAATATTTTTATATGTATTTGTATACCCCTTAGATCCTAGACCAATCTTGCATATGTTGCTAATTAAATAAAACTTTGTAACCAAAAGGGTGATTATAAACATAATATGAAAATTATACGCAGTGAAGTTATTCTATTATGCTTCACTTTAAATTTTCTTCCTTGGATAGTTTTTCTTTTAATAATTTATAGTTCAAAGTATTTCTTCAAATAGAAGTAGTCAGTTGACCAAATCGTGGGAAACATAGCATGCTCAAAATTCATCAAATCCAAATTGATGAGTTTTCTAATGATCTTCATTTCTCTATAAATAACTGCATTTTCCAGAAAAAAATAAGATCATAAATCAGACAGATGAATGATCAGATATCAATATCTGATTATCAGATAGAGATTATCAGAGGTAGAAAAAAGATAAAATGTGTGGGAGATTCTAATTATTACTTTCTCTGTAGAGAGAAGAACATTTGATTGGAAAACATAGGTTACTTATTTTATTTTCATTTGAGACAGTGTGGCAGAGATCCTTATAATAACCAGAACAACATATATTTTCCGTTTCTGTTTCAGTTGGAGGGGCCCTGTGATACTTATGGTCACTGAACTCAGAGTGGCAGTGTTGTATTTCACCAGTAGGTCTAAGCATTGAAAAACTCACATGTATTTCCAGTTCTTTTTTCCTCCCACAAGCATATCTTTTAATGTGTAACCTACATCATAGCGTAGCTTATCCTGACTCATCTAGATAGCAGAATAAAGAAGGAAAAAAATAACAGCCTTGTATTTAGAGATGCATTTCAGAATTGCCTCTGCAACTGAACTTTCATGATTGTGGGGAAAACACTTAACTTTCCTGTACTTCAACTTTGTAATGAATGTATATTATGTTCTTTCACTTAGGTCATCTTATTGAATCCCTACTTTGTGCCAAGCACCCTCGTAGGTAACAAAGGCCCTGCCCTCATAGTATATAGATTCTAATGAACTTTCATTCATACTGCTTATTTGGAGGTGCTGAAAACTGTATATGCAGAAATTAAAGACTTGTAGGTTCTACTTTGAAGTAATATATAATTCAATGGAATAGAAAATTATGAGCAAAAGCAATTAATATGAATTTGAATTTGAAGTGTTTGCACTGCCCAAAGATTCCTGAACACAGGGACAAGTGAATACTGCCCTCTTTCTGCTTCCAAATCAATTACACTTGAAAAATGCAGCCTTTTTAAACCTATCTCTTTTTTTTTTTCTCTCTAATTTAGCCACCCAGAAGGTAGTATTTATTTTCTCACACATTTTAGTGGAAGCTTCATTGGATTGAGATGAAGTCTATGCGAGGTATAAAATAAAATAAAGACTGGGGAAACACAAAATAAGGACACATTTCAAGTACTAACAGTTTGCTTTGAATCAGAAACCTTGAACAGTGGGAATTAAGACATTTCAGTCACTTCTAGCTCAAAAACTGTACTAGTCAAGACAAATGTGTGCTAATGGACAGAGCAGAGAAGGCAGTTTATTGAGATCTTCTATTGCAAGCGAGTTGAAAAAAAATGCATATTCCCCATATGCAAGTGCCTACATACAAGTAGAACATTGGAACCTAGGATGATTCTATGATTATTTATTGATATTCTGGCAAATGTATAAAGATAAAATAAGTTCTTTTTTTTCCACAAAGTCTAATTAATTACTTAGATAATGACTGATTGAAATAACACAATGAAGAAAGGTAAACATTTTTAATTAAGTGTATATATATATATATATGCATATCTCCTATCTTGAGGTCTAGTGATCAGTATGAAATCCTATGTACTAGAAATTGTCTTCTTATGATTTTTTCCTGAATAGACTGTATTGCCTTAACAGAATTTGGTTTTTAAATTCTAACAAAAGGTAGCTAATTTGCTGACAAATCACTATGTAGCTTTACTGGGAAAAAGTGCCTTCATAGCACCTATGAGTTATAATTACAAAATAGGTCAGTAGCATGCTGAGTATTGTGAATCTTCTTTGCCATCTTGCTTCTGTTAAGAAAGCAAGTCTGGTGACTGCTGTCTATTGGGTAGAAACACAACTTTATTTCAGAAGTGAAACAATTCAAACACTAATCTTCCTTCCCAAACACATATTCTTTTATGGGAACAAGCATATGGAAATAAATGTGAATTTCATCGTTAAATTATATATTGGTTTTGGTTACAATGAGTTGCTTTAGCAATAACACTTCATATTTTTTCTTACACTTCCAATTTTTCTTACATATACCAGCTCTTAAATTTTAAGTATAGAATGAATAGAATAAGCAATTTATCAAATATGATCTTGAGATTATATACTATAATCAGCATCCAATATTCTCTATGTTTTGCTGTATAGATATGGGGTTAGTGTGACCAAAATATAAATGCTCTTTTATTATCAGCCCAGGTGCTCAGAAACATGACTATACCTATAAGCAAGAGGTAAATAACACTTGGTTTTGCTGTACAAACTGTAATCTCATACTCTATGAATAGAGTTAAGGGTACATCAATTTGTGGATGCTAAACATTTGTCCTAATTGTATACGTTTTTATGATGAGAATGTGCATAGGAAAATTTGAAAATTAACCACTATATCTTTTTAAAATTTGATTGAATTATTGCACCATCACATATAGAGGGTTAAGATGTGCATCAGCATAATGAACATCTGTAGATAATACATTAAGTTCACCACCAGAAGTTCAATTCTCTTCTACACTGTATAACTGAGCCCTTACTTGATTGAGTTTATGAGTTCTCTATATGTTTTATATGCCTTAGACACTAAGCAGGGAATAATCACTGCCCATTTTTTAATTGAATAGTTTGTCTATTGTTGAGCTGTAGTTCTTTAAGCCTTTTTTACTAACCCCCGCTTTCAGATATGTTGTGCAAATGTCTTCCCCTATTCAATAGGATCTCATTTCATTTTAATGAGTTTCTTTCACTGTGCAGGAGCATTTTTAGTTTGATGTAATCCCATTCATTTATATTGGGTTTTATTTCCCTGGTGATTGGAATAAGTTCCCAAAGCCATCCCTTAGGTCAAGAATGTTTTGCCTTTGGTTTTTTTCTATTTATTATATGGTTTCAGATCTCATGTTCAAGTCTTCAACACATTTTGAATTAACTTTTCTGTGTAATGGTATGTAGTCATCTAGTTTTAACCTTTAGCCTGTGGCTGTCTAGTTTTTTCAACACCATTGGTTAAAGAGATCGTCTTTGCTTCATTATCTCCTTTGTTATAAATTGCTTACCTGTATGGGTTTATTTCTAGCCTCTCAATTCTATTTCATTGATCTATATATCTTTTTCCACCAATATCATGCTGATTGGATTACTTTTGCTTTGCCAAATCATTTTAAGTTGGGGCACATGAAACCTGCATTTTATCTTATATCTAAGTATTATTTTTGCTATTTGGGTTCTTTTGTAGTTCCAAATAAATTTATTGATTTTTAGTTCTATTTCTGTGAAAGATGTCTTTGAGTTCTTGATGAGGGTTGCAACAGAACTGTATGTTGCTTTACGGAAGATAACCATTTTTTAACAATATTAATTGTAATACATGAGTATAGAATATCTCCATTTTTTGTGTCTTCTACTTTTTTGTTCGTTAGTTTTGAGGGTGCAATTCTTTCTTTTTAAAAAATATAATATTATTTCCTTTTTTCACATTGCTACATACTTTTAGGATATTGAAAACATATCTCAATCTGTGAGTATTTCACACTGCACTCACTACCAGAGTTCTAGTGCCTTTTGCCACCAACTGGTTCCCTCCTTACTTCCCTCCCCCTATAGTCTTGCATGCTGCGAATGTTGTTGGGGTTTGTCCATTTGTTTTGTTTCTTTATATTCCACATATGAAGAAACAATTATTTTTCTTTTTTTCTGACTCATTTCTCTTAGCATGATCCCCTTCAGTTCCATTCAGAGTATTGCAAAGGGCACAATTTTTTCTTTTTCTAGTTCATAGAATTTGACTGAGTGTATATACCTCAGTTTCTTTATCCGGTTATCTGTTGGTGGGCATTTAGGTTGTTACCATGTCTTGGCTATTGTGATTTTTATTGCTATGAACAGGAGTATAGGTATACTTTTCTGATTAGAGGTTTTATATTCTCTGGGAATATGTTCAGGGGTAGGGTTGCTGGATCAAATAGTAGATCCATCTTTATATTTTTGAGGAATTTCCATACAGTTTTCCAGAGAGGTTGCACTGATTTACTTTCCCACCAACAGTGCAGAAGGGTTCCTTTTCTCTCCACTTACTTTACTTTTAACACTTGTTTGTAGTCTTTTTGATATAGCTCATTCTTACTAGTGTGAAGTGATGTCTCATTGTGAGTTTTATTTGCATTACTTTGATGATGAGTGATATGGAGCATTTTTTCATGTGTCTGTAGAACATCTGTGTGTCTTCTTTACATAGGTATCCATTCAGTTCTTGTGTCCATTTTTTAATGCATCATTTGCTTTTTGTTGTTGTTGAGAAATATGAAATCTATGTGTTTTGTATATTAAGCTCTTATCTGGTGTATGTTGTATGAATATCTTTTACCATTTCCTGAATTGCCTTTTTGTCTGAGTGTTTCTTTCCTTGACTGTACAAAAGCTTTTTAGTTTGATTTAGTCCCGACTGTTTAGTTTTACTTTAGTTTCTTTTGCCATAGGCGTTCCTTCTCCAAAAACACCTTTGTGGTTGAGGCTGTAGAATGCTTTCCTGACATTTTCATCAATGTATTTTACAATTTGAGGTCTCCAATCCATTTTTAGTTAGCTTTTGTGTATTGTATGAATGAGTTATCTAGTTTCATTTTTTTCATAGTGTCTGTCCAATTTTCTGAACCCCATTTGCTGAAAGAACTTTCCTTCCTCCTTTGTATGCTCTTGTCTCCTTTATCATTGATTAACTCTCCATATGAGTATGGTTTTATTTTGGAGCTCTTGATTTTATCCACTGATCTGTGTGTCTGTTTTTATTCAAGTACCATACCGTTTTGATGAAGCTAATTCTATTATATAGTTTTAAGTCAGGGGAGATTCCTCCTGTAGTTTTGTGGGTTTTTTTTTTTTTCCTGAGAATAGCTTTAGCTATTTGAGGTCTTTTATAGTTCAGTACAAATGTGAATATTGTTTGCTTAATTTCCTTGAAAAATATCCTTAGAATTCTTATAGTAATTGCATTAAGTCTTTGGTTACAATGCCCATTTTAACTAAGTTAATTCTTCCAATCCATGAGCATGGAATGTTTTTCCATCTCTTTTTATCTTCTATTTCTTTTCTAAAAGGCTTATAATTTTCATTGTAGAAGTCTTGGCTCTCCTTTGTTAAGTTTATTCCCATGCATTTTTTATATTTTAATGTATTATGATGAGATTTCTTTCTTAATTTCTCTTTTCTCCACTACTTCATTTTTTGTATATAGGAATGATACTGATTTTTTTGTTGTTGTTGATTTTGTATCCTGCCACTTTGCTAGATACATTTATTTATAGCAGATTTTTTTTGTGTGCAGTCTAGAATTTTCTAGGTATAATAATATCATGTCATCTGCATTAATGATAGTTTTTTTTCATTTCCAATTCTGATTCCCTTAATGTGATTTTCTTGTCTTATTAATCTGATCTGAAAAAAATTTAAACACAGATTTTTATACAATGAAAACTGCAACCATGGAAGCCTTATAAATGATAGATATATATGCAGTTTTATATGAAAATTTGTAAAAATGGTATATTCTAATATCTTCTAATGTATTTCTGTCACTTAGCCTGTATTGAAACGTATCGTGTGAGCATCGTAATTATCACGGTGGTTAGAATTCTATGGAAATTAAATGACCACAAAATTTGAAAGAGAAACCTAAAGGAGGAGAAACACAAAATTTTACAGGTGAAAAGAAAAGATTAGAATCAGAAGATAGGAGCCAAAAAGCTAATACAATAAAGACAGATTGTCTTTTCTCTTTGGGGCTATTTCTGCCATTGAAGCCATTCACCATTGTTATTAGGTTTCTTTGAAGCTGCCCCTGTATCTGTATCTTCTGAGGAAAAGAAAACCTTTACCTATAGTCTAATCCTAACAGCTATTATTTAAATTGTTTGCTTGTTTTTTTTTAAAGGAATGATGCAGGTAGACTTGAAGGTGTGTAGACCTGCAGGCAAAAAAGAGAAGCAAGAACCATTTTACTTTATTTTTCTTTAGTTGTTCACATTGGTTGTTCCTTGGATCCGAGACAAATCCCAGATCCTTTGGATATATGTGGCCTGAACTTATCTAGAGGCAACTGACCTAACCGCTACTCCACCAGCTCATACCTAAAATTTTAAATACTTTGCTGAGTTATAGTCTTATTAAGATCTTTTATTTTCATTAATAAGTAAACAGTATAATTTTATGGGTGTATTTCTACCAATTTTAAAATAACAACCTATTGCAATAATCACTGTAAATAACTTTTACGAGGTCTAATATATTAACATATGCAATCTATATTAGCATATATCATATTGATCTAGATTACTGTATACAATCAGGTATTATTATTTGGTTATGTATACATCTAATGGTTTAGTGACAGCCATTCATAATAATGCAATAATTTGTCTATATTTAGCGATGAATAAAGAACTAATTAATTATAATGACATAATTTATAGTATTAATTTACCTTTGAACAGTACTTTCATATGCAATCAGTAATATTGTAAATATATTATGAATTAAGGAGACATTTAAATTGTCTGTCAAAAGTCAAGCAGGCAGTTACTGACAGATTGGATCTAAGAGAGAAGTCTCCTTACTTGTAATTTCCTCTATGACCACTGATTTCTGAGTGAAGAAATCATATGCTGATATATTAAATTCAAATGATTCGATTAAATAGCAATTTTCTTTCACTTTTTTCATAACATAAAGTGTGCCAAAGTCTCTCCTAAGAAAATAATTTGAAGGATAATCAATGTAAAGCTTAAGGTTTTGACTTTCAGTAATCTAATGCATAGGTATGAGTAGAGTGACCCAAATTCTAAGGTAAATCTTAGCAGTTGATGTGATAAGATTTATAGTTTAAATATGACTTGGGAAAAAATGTCCTTATTGGAAGAAACCGTGTTTCAGGTAGGTAGTTATCTATTGGAAATCTAGCATGCTGGAGAAGACTGAAGTAAACAAGTATAAAGGAACCAATAATAGAGAGGTATTATTAAGGGCATACTAGATGGTACTATGCTATTTAAATGAAGAAGAATTTGTCGCACATTGTAGGACAGGGTTGGAGTATCAGTGATTAGGATTGGACACAACTCTTCTTAAAGCAGATCTCTTGACTCAACTGATTGACAAAATAATTTCTAAAATAGCATAAATGATGAGAGTCTTCTTCAACCAAAATTGAAGAACTTTTTTGGTTAATGTTAAGAAAAAATATGAATAGAAGTGTGAAAACAATTTATGCTAAGTGTAAGAAACCAACCTACAACATTTTTATATGAAAAATAGTTTAATTTTGGGCATCAAAATCTAATATCTTTTCATTTTATGGATAATTATTTTATGATTTTAAGGTATTAATTTTCTCTTTAAAATATTATCTGCCTATATTCCTGAAATGATGCTTTTAAAACTAATCAGTTTATAAATTAATTTGTATGTAAGAGGTTAAAGGTCATTACGACACATCATCTTTTAATTCTATGGGCAATTGCTTTCTGACCAGAAAGCATCTAATTCTTCTCTTTGAAATGTAATCTAGTTTTATTCCTGAAATGATGCTGTCAATGATACATCCATTTAAAAATTCATTTATGTGTAAAATAAATTAAGGACATTGTGACATATCGATAATTACCTTTATTTTTCAATAACCACTTTTCTCAGAGAGTTCACTTGATTATTTAATTGAACATTTAGGTGTTAAGAAAGCATTAAAGTACACCTACATATTATAAAAATCAATGAAGTCTATAGCAGAGAAAATGGAATTATGCCAAGTTGAAAAAATTGTATTACTTTAATCTTTTCAGTTGTATAGAGGCTTATTGCTTTGCAATGTGTTTTTTTCTGTAGTACATCTCTTACTCTGTAGCTTTTAGTTCAGAAGTTTATGTCACTCATTATGACAGATCACTCATGAAACTCCTTAAGAAAGAAGTATGTGCACTCCTTTCTCAAACCATTAACATTTGTCTTATGTTTATTCTATTTTTCTTTATTACTAGCAGTAAGAAAAATCTTTAAAATTGTAATAAATGTATTCTTGTAGATTAATTATTTGAGAGTTTCTACTTGGAACACTAATAGTGTTTAGCTGATTGACTTGTTTAATTTGCATGAAGAAAATCAGAAGTTGAATATTTCTCAGTTGACTTCACCAAACATTAACATCCCTAATATAACTGGGATGCACCACTTTTTTGTTTTATTGCTGATTATTTGCATGATAGCAAGTTATAGAAAAGCGATATGAAGTTGCTAAAAACTTTCATCTCGTTCTTAGACATGAAAGAGATAGTCATAATCACTTTTCTTTAGATCATCTAAAATAATCTTGGGAAAAATTATGTTAAATCTATATGAAATAATGAATTAGCCAAAAATGTAAACCATCTCATTTATATTAATAAAATGAATCAAAGTCTTTAAATAACTATTTTTTCATTTGTTTACGAACAATGAGGTACAGAGGACTCCATAACCAAGAGATATGGAGAAAGTATCCAAGATTTATTCTAAAATATAATTACTGACTGTGCAACTAATGCAAGCTTAGCTTAGTGTAGTAACAATGCTATGCTTCTTCATGATGTATGACAATTGAATAAGTAATGATACTAAAAAATAAATCTTTATTAACAAATAGTGATTTAACATAATATCTAAAATTTCACTTAGTATAACAGGAAAGAAAAGTCCTTCACCAACTTTTGAAACCAAAAATTCCCTGTTAAGATAAAAATTAATGGTGTGACCTGGTGGAGCAGCAGTTACGTCAATCACCTCCAAAGGAGAAACCCACGGATCCCTGGGTTCAAGTCACAGGCCCAGGAGGAAGAAACCAGTGTGAACAACTAAATAAAAATAAAATAACGATGTTTCTGCCTCCTCTCTCTTCCTGCCTGTCTACCTACTCACCTTCATTGCTACCTGCATCTTTCCTTTAAAAAAAAGAAAAAAAATCATTAACAAGATTAATCTGAAAATTTACTTAAAATAGTAAGTATTTTACTAAGTGCTTAAATATTTAAATACTCATTTATATAAATAAGAAAAGCAATATTTGTAAATTACATTACACAGAAAATTCGTAAATGAGCTCATGACTACTTGAGGCTATTAAAGTAGCTTTTGAAAAATAAATAAAACAGACATTGTAGTGAATACAAAAGTATTACCCAAACATTATCTCACCTAACCACACATTTCAAAATTAATAACAAACTTAAATTCCACAGGAGCCAGTCTAGTAATACAGGTGTATCTGTTAGACCAAATATAAGTCAAAAAGCATCCCCTTTCTTTGGTGAATTAAGTAAAACTTTTCCTGTCTTAAGAGAATCAGATTCTTCTCAGTTTCAGCTGATAATTGTCATGTGAAAATTTATACCCAATGATGCCCAGAGTTCCTTAAGAAAACTGAATATTCAGATTTTTATGGGAAATGCCATATTTATTTAGATATTTCAACAAATGTATATATACACACAAATATATAAATATATATTTTAGATATAAATGTATATATATATATATCATTTTGCAAAGTTATTTCTAAAATAGTACATGCTTCAAAGAAATAACGCCATTAGTAAGTCTGATTTAAAATCAGCAAGCTATCTGTTTCCAACTTCTGAAATTAACCATTAGTTCATTGGTTTGAAACCAAGGTTATATGCTTTGGCACTCCTTGCACGGATCCCTTTCATATGAAGGCCCTAACAGAATATCCTCTTTCCCTTCCATTAAAAAAAAAAGAAAGAAAAAAATCAGTGAATGTTAGTGACATGGAGAAGTTGGAAGGGCATTATATTAGCAGCTCTGTTTGGACTTACCAGATTGGTTGCATTAATTTAGACTTTTTTAACATTGATTTTAATGATTTGAAAATTCGTTTCAGCTATATGATAAATTATCAAGTACTCTGACAGAAAGAACAGCCCTAGATTAAGTACAGAAATGAAATTTATGACAAGATAGACAAGTTTTTAAACACTACTATCCAGGAGAATTCATTATTGTAAGGGAAAAAACTACATTTGCAGCTATAGACTAAAAAATAGAAAATTTTCAATATATAGAATCTGTTGAAGAAGTTTTCTCACAATTTATAGCCCTGCTTTTTTTCCACTTCTTCTCTTCTCTTCTCTGGAAAATATCTGGTGAGTAATTCATCAATTAATAAATGAAGATCTAGAGCTTTGCTGTGGCCGTAGAGCCATGTAGACGTTGTATGACTGGACTACATGTTTTGCATTCTAAATATGCCACATAAAGAAGAGCTTTATTAATTATTGGGTATTTGCCCCATCCTTATTCAGTGATAAAATAAATATATTTAACATCTTAAATTTCTTACGAGGTTGTATTTCAGTTTTAAATACAGACTTCAGGCTGAACCAAAAAAGATTTTATATGCAAGTTGATAGAACACAGGATCAATTTGTATTACATGTATTTGCATTTATTTATTACCAACTATCTATTGAATGTGTTTATACCTGCTGATCTAGTCATACAATAGATTGATAATTACATATTATTACCCTCAAAGCTGTCTTTTTTTCCACAAACAGAAAATAAAATAAAGAGCTGTAAAGGATAATATCAGGTAGAACAAATCCTATTAAGAACTCTAAAGCAGGAAAACAGAAGGCAGTGACCTGGGTCAAACTGATCTGCTTAAGATAAATTGGTTCTTAGATGCCATTTTCTGAAAAGAGACTTTGATGGGCAAATATAAGAAAATGACGGAATGGAGTATGCAAATCTCTGGAGGTTGAGTATTCCACAAGAAGGAGATAGCCCTAGAAAGATCCCCAGGACCAGACAAATTACAGAGGCTCTTTTAAACCCTGGGAAGATTTGAAGTTTTATTCTCCATAAATGGAAGAGCTAAGTGAGACCCACTGTCTATAATATGAGAACACCTGTAAGACAGGAGGCAGAGGAGAGAGTACCATAATCCTATTTCACAGAAAAGGGTAGAGCACCAGGCACAGAGGTCCAAGAGTGTGAAAAGTCTCAGTAAGTCGACAACACGCAAGTGGCTTAAACCTAGCAGTGGAGTCCAGAGCAGTGGTCAGCTGATCTAGCACTGGGGCAGCAGCCCTTCCTGCTGCAGGAGAATAAGGAAGCACTATGTCCCACGTAGGTAGATCAGATTGATTTGGGCCATATTTCCTAGCACTGTAGGTGGAGAGGGGCTTGCGTTTCTTTGGTCATGAAGGTGGAAGTGGCTAAGTGCTTAATTTAAATAAATCGTGAGCACACCTCCATCATTTAGGTAGATTCACGCCTTCATTATGGCAGTCAACAAATATGTAGTGATTGTCTGAACTGTGTCAAACACTGTTGTAAGTACTAGTATTCTGTCCTGGGAGCTCTACATTGAAATGGAACTTGTTACTATAAAAGGAATCATTGACAATAAGCTTGATTTTCTCAAGTATCGTGTTCAGTGAACAGAAACCAAAACAAATGTTTGATTCTGGCAGTATTGGACCTTTAGTGATGCTTGAGTTCTTTGATTTATGTTTCTGTCTTCATTACTTGAAAGATGCCTAACATTCATTTTAAATTAGGGCTGGATTTTTGTCAATATATGATGATATCAATTCTTAATATATTATTTTTCTTTTTACCTTTATTTTAATATGCTTGACTATCACTAATTACAAGAAGTTCATGTCATGTTCTGTGTACTTGGATTTAAATAAAATAAAATCATTATGCAGCCATTTAAATGTGCTGCTATATTTATAAAAATAATACCCCATGGGATAACTGGCCATCTTCTCCTAAACCTGGAGAGGATCGCCTATGTTTCCATAAACATTTGCTCATGTGCAGGGTGCCGGGAATAACTTCATGGAAATGAATCAGAATCTGTGTCAATGCAAAAGGAGATTTGAATTTGACTCCTTTACTTATATAAATAATGAAAGGTAACATTAATTTTCAATAATTACCATTTTAGCTTGTCAGAATACTTCATCATCTTTCTTTTGCTAGATAACTTACTAGAAAATATTAAAACACTCTAGGCATTTTTTTGAAAACTAGGATATTGTTTAGCCCATTACAGTATATGACATATTTTTATCGTATTTTGTCTTATCTGAAATTTAATCAAATATTCACAGTAGCTACTCTGATATATATTTATATAAAATCATGTTAGAGAGGCTTTCTTTGAGTTTTATAATAAATTTTAAGGGAAAATCTACCTTCACACTTTTTTATGAAACAGAAAACTGTACTTAAACTCATAAGAAAATATTTCTTAGTGAACTTTAGATGAAATTTTCATGGACTACATGTATTTGAAAACTCAAGTAAATCAACTTATAAGTAAAATAAATAATCATTAAAGGCAGATAGTGTTTTATTAAAAATGTAGTCATGAGGTGATAGTTCATACAAAATATTTATTAAAATACATCTTACAGTTCTGCGGAAGAATTATAGACTTTCTTTTGACAAAAGAAAGGTATTTATGGAACATAAAAATATTCAGAACATTAAAACATTTCTTCATGCAATTTTGTCATATTAAGCATTTGATAATTGTGCATAATTATTTTCATAGAAGTTGCTATGAAAAGAAATTATTTAAATATGCATATTCTTCTTGAATGTAGGGCTAGAAGAAAGTTATCATCGTAGACCAAATTAAAGAAATGTTTCTCTTTCTATTTGGTCCTTTACTTTCATAATTGTGTTCACTATATGTTAGGAATCCTGACATGCACATCATCTCACTTTCATCACTAGCTGTAAAGTGTGCATTGCTAATCTCAATTTTATAATAAAGAAACCACAGCTCTGTATCGCCACTATAGTGCTGAGATTTGACTCAGGTGTGTCTAATTCCAAGTTTTAAATGCTTTCCAATGGGTGAGCTATTGTGTTTCAACATCTAGGATGAGAGAGAGAGAGAGAGAGAGAGAGAGAGAGAGAGAGAGAGAGAGAGAGAGAGAGAGAAAGAAACTGTGATCTCCTCTTATAAGGTAATGATCCCTTCATGAGTAATCCTTAATGACTTCATCTAAACTTAATTGCTTCCCTAAGGTTCCATCTCCAGATATCACATTGGGGGTTAGGACTTCAACATATGAATTTGGCCAGGTAGTAGGGGCATAACTTAATACATAGAATCTTGCTTGTTTTAATTCTTCCTTCTACTTTAATCCCACCCTGGCATACCTTTCAGGTGATCAGAATTGGATATGTCAACATGTTAATTTTTCTCTGGTATGGTAGCCAGCTGCTGATAATCCTGCTTCCTAATTTTGTACCAGCATTAACCTGTGTTACCAATGAAATATGGTAGAAATACATATATACTGAGAATCTTTTCTCTTTTTTCTTGTGGGGGGTTGGGGGAATCAGATTGGAAGAGGAGAGACTGCCACTAAATATGATGTGCCCTGTGGAGAGACACTAAAGCTTCCTGCTCACAGACATATGAACAGCTAAAAGTGGCTCCTTCAGTTTTCTGATGATGTATGCCTGAATTACTTCTGGACTGACCCCTCTGTGAGAAATCCTGAGCCAGAGCTTCCCAGCTAAACTACCCCAATTCATAAATCTTAGAGATCATGAGATAATAAATGATTGTCACTTTAAGTTGCTAAATTTTAGGGCAATTTGTTACGCAGCAATAGATAACTAATGCATCTGGTGCTAGATTTTCTTTTTAATCAAGCTCAAGAGGATCTCAAACCAATTCTCTTCTCCATTGAGAACATACCTCAGATGTCACACTCTTCATGAAAATTTTTATTCACTTTGATATTTTCAGGTTTTAAAGTTGTGTCCTAGGTTAAAACCAAACTGTGACAAAATTATCATGTACATACTATGAATGTGAATGGAGGCCACTAGAAAAATATATGATTGGAGATAATAAAATATCTTTATTATTTGACAGAAATCAGAATGAAATCTGTCTTTTTACTTGCTTTGAAGAAAGTGTTACTACACAAATTAAAAAGCACTTTTTTATGAAAAAGAAATTAACACTGTTAAGTGAAACCGTTTTAGAATTTGTATTTTATAGTCACATCGACAGGAAATTTGCATTGTTGCTATTGATGACTACAACATGATCAAACTGATTCTCCAGGTGGTTTGAGCATATCCCATCAAAGACTTTTATATGTATTAAATTAACATCCTAGTATATATACCTAAGCATACCTTGACTGCTGTAACTCACAATTGAAACCTTAACTAGTAACCAAGTTATATTCCTTTTAAAAATACTATAATTCTGACTTGGCACCAATATCCATTGAATACACTTGTATGAGTCTGCAACAGAGATATTTTGTATTTTAATATTAAAAAAGTAGCACTATACAAGCAGAGAGTGTTAGAGAATTTGGAGAACTGGACTCTAACCTACTTTTCTCTAATTGCATTATTTAATCTCATATATACGATGCATTTTCTTGTTCTCTTGCTTAGTTATTTGTGAAGCAAGAAATTTACTTACTAGTTAACATTATAATTATCTATTTATTCAAAGAAAAGCTGATGAGCAATATGTTAAATAGTTAAATATGTGAATAAAAGCCCAGTTTTCCAGCTGAAATAGATTTGGGTCCTGCAGTCCAGATCTCCATCCCATTAAAACCTTTAAAGGCCCTGCTAATGTTGCTGGGAGCATGGTGTGACAAACTAATGGATTCGATGCTCTGTAAAACCATTGAGTATATAACATTCCAAAACTATTTAGTATAAACCAGTTAATACATTATATTGTTACCTGACATTATAAATGAAAATTGATTATGGTCTCTTTTTTTGTAGCTTTTGTTAATTTGTCACTACTTCTTTTTACTAGTTCATAATAAATTATGACCATTTATCATGGTTATATCATAATTAGTAGCCTCTGTACACAGGTCTATGTTAAAATTTAGTGGGCCTGACCATTCTCCCATATGAAGTACCAAGTGTAGCAAGTAATATATATATATGTATATATATATAATATTTGTGTATTATATAGTTATGGGTAAAATGCTGAATCTCCTATCTTAAGTTACAGATGTGTGTCTAAGAAGAACATGTGGAGCATCTCAGTCTGTTGAGTTTAAGTAATGAATTTATTATTGGCTGTGTGTTCTGGACAAACTCTGAAACTGAGTAATCAGCTGTAAATATGAAGTGAACACTGAAAATAAGCAAATCTATGACTTATGGACCTTCTCCACTAACACAGAAGCCATGCAGCACATATGTGCTATGTATGCATCATTATAGTCATGTATGTGTGTTTCAGTGTATACGTATGTATATTAAACATTTATAGATGAAAGACTTTTTTACCAGCACTCATGGAATAATTCCATGAATTCAGATAAAATGTGCAAATGATGGAGTCTTCATTTCTTCAGTATAATTGAATTTCCTAGTGAGCGAAAATTCCTTTTTGGTGACTAGGTTGTGTGGAGCAAACATCAACTTTGAAATGCACACTGTCTTGAAACATCAATATTTCTTTGTTGCTGATTGTCTTTAAATGTGCTAAAATGAAAATAATATGTCATAATTATTAATATTACTGAGTGATTTTATTTCTCATTTTGTGTATTTATGTTAATTGACTTTAAGGAATAGTAGAAAATGTCATTGAGAACATTGGTGAGTAGATTACACACGATGAAATCTCACATTATAGCTTTGCTTCTTATCATAGATTTTAAACCCCATCTCCAAAAGTATTTAAAATAGTTTATTCTCATATGTCTAACAGTTCCATATGATTTTAAAATAATTTTGGCCATCATTGTTAAGATCTAGTTACCTGATGTTTTTCTAGAATATAATATACGATTTAATTATGTTATCAGAAAATATTGTAGGTATTTCCCTGGAAACTATGTACAAAAATTGAAAAATCTATCTTATTTATAGATATCATTTAGTTATAAAAATTATATGTTGCGGTGACTAATTTTTAGAAGCTGAAAAAAAAGAACCAACATTTAAGACTTTAGAAAGTGAAATATATATTTTATTGACTAATTGAGTCCTTAAGAATTATGTCGTAAGAGTGAAAGACCATGATATTATTTAAGCTTCAGTCATCAATTTCATGCCTTTAAATTTTTTATGCACTAATAAATTTCCCTTTATAATACATAAGTTATGATTTTATTTATACTTTATAAATTTGTAATGTAAATTGTATCTCAAATTAGCTAAATTTTTTCTTCCAGTCAAAGATAAAATGGATGCAATTATTTCTGAAATATTTAGTTATTTTTAGTTAGACTTGACTTGAGCCTTCTTGCATTATATTCTTAACATAAAGTTAATGTGAAATTGCCATTTTAAAAGGAGTGAAGGATAACCATTGATTAAAATATGCTTTAATGATCTATTGACTTTTATTCATGGTAAGGGATGTAATTCTTTTAGAATAGAGATAAAATTTTGACTATAATGAATTTTCCTTTTTAAAGTTTCAAAAAAACCAGTTATAAGATTTATAAACACTGGTCTATAAAATGTTTAGCACATCTGGCATATAATCAACACTCAAAATATTAGCCATTAGCTGTATGATCTTCTAATACTAAAATTTGGCAAGTGAACTCATTTAAATTTATATATACTCTTCATCACACTTTGGACTTTAGCCTATACCCTCTCAGCCTACAACTATGGATATTTATGTAATTCTACAACTATGGATACATGATGATACTCTCATTTATTTTATCCTCAAGAAAATGTCAACTCTCTTTCCTGCCTGTATTTACTTTAATATATGTTCTTGCTGGATTCCTACTGACTAACGTTTTTCTTCTTGTTGTTCAATATGCAAAGAATAATAGACTTTTTTCACTTCAAGGCTCCTCAGGGATGTTCTTTCCAGTACACGTGGAAGCCTTTTGGATCGAAATAGGGGCAGATATCTTAAGGAAGCCAAGTGTCTCCCCAGAGATCTTTTCAACAGTAAAGAACTTGTAAATAGTAAATAGTAAAGAATCTTTACAACTTTATAAAAATTAAAAATTTTACTACTTTTTGTAGCATTCATTCATGACCTTGTATCAGAAGGCTCAAATATTAAATCTATAAATCCCTCATAAGCAGTTTAGAATTCTTGTTTTTCTCTCCAGGGAAGTGAAAAACACTCTTTGAGCTGTAACCTGATGCCTGCTATTAAATTGCTTCTGCTGAAGACACTTGTAGGGAGTGACAAATTCACCTTCATGTTTCTTTGATACTGGGGCACTGCTCCAATTCAATTAAGTAATGCATCATCCTTGGATTAACTCCCCTTTATATCACATTGGTTAAATCTGAGAGTTAACCAAGAGTTTTTGCCATTTTCCTGCTGGTGATATTTTATCAATTTAATTTCAATATTCAACAGACATTAATTGAGCTTCTTGTCTTCATCAGGCATGTACTATGTCTTGCAGATACAATGAAGGAAAAACATGCTTTTTTATTTTAACTTTATTTCAACAAAAGAAAAAAATTAGTTTGAAAAATGTGTTTCCTGAGCACTTTAACCTTTAGCAAAAGGACATAAAAAATCCAGATTATCCATAAAAAAAGGCGAATAAAAGAGCAATCAACACAAGTAGTTCTGCCTTAGTACCTAGAAAGAGAAGTTTGAGAAGTTTGATTGAAACAATCTCCTCACTGGAGAACAATCAGCAAAGTGTTATGGATCAGTGATGCCCTTGGGGTTGTCATTGTTATCTATGCTTTGTAATTAAAATTTCTCTAATTATAGAAGAAAGAATTGGATGAATATTGGGAGTTCTGTTCTTCTACACTCATTCAGGGATTTATAAGAAACAATATATTAGGAGGTTTGTGTGTGTGTTGTTTCTATTTTATGCCTAGAGGTTAAAATATATGTGTGAATGTATACATACATGTATATATATATTACATACATACATGCATACACACTGGGAATTAAAGTTGTTCAATTTTTATTTGTATTATTGTTTAAAGTCTATTTTCTTCCCCTTTTTCTAAAATCCAGCTTTTAAAGTATAAATAAAATCCAGCTTTGATGTGATAACTATACGATTAACCACCACTCTTTCCTGCAGTTTACCCCACTGCTTTTCCTTCTTATTCAGAGTACTTTCCTGTATAATTGCTGTCATTGTCATTTCTTATAAATTCTGTGATGTGGGGTACCAATTAACCTCTTCAAACATCAGTTTTATCTTAAAGAAAACCCAGATAATAGTAATCCCTACCCTTTGAGATTACTTTAAGGGTTAAATGAAATGCTCCATATAAAACTCATACAATAGTTGCTTAGCTCATAATAATTCTTTATTAGTTTCTGTGTTTTTAAATTATTATTCTGTATAATGAATATTTTTACTAGCTATAAATCCTTCTGTTTCATTTTTTCCCTCTCAATTCTATATTCCTTTCACTCTTCTCTTTTCAGATTATATATAAAAATTATATCATATATTATATATGTCTATATTGCATTTATATTTCTAAAACTTTTTTGATTCTTTTCTATCCTTTTTTTTCAGTTCCACATTTCTCATTCATTTAATGAACTGTTTTACTTGTTCCTGCCTTTCTTTCTCCTCGATTTTCCCAGGCCAAATTTAATTTTCAAAAACTGTGGAGCAGTAATAATACATGAATTTAATAATACATGAAAGATATTGAATTGTTACAATTCATACAAAATGTTTATTATAAAAATGTGTAATTGCCTTTATTGTTAGTAGATCAAAATTAATAATTAATTATACATACAACTTAGCTATTAATGACCTAAATACAAAATTTACTAATAGAATTCATTTTACAGATTCACTAGGAATTCGTGTTGAATTAGAGTGACTTGAATACTCTTTTAAAAATAAATTATTCTTCATTCTCTTCAGTTGCCACTGAAATGATTGAAAGTAGATATCCTGATAGAGAGGAAGGAAAAACAAAGACCTAAATGGTTCTTGACATAGGTAACCAAAATTTTAAATAAGAGAAAAATCTTAAACAACAGAAATGAAACCATAGCAGAAAATTTGAAATAGACTAGATCAAACTAAAAATAAAAATTGTATTTTACTTTATACATTGTGAGATTATGTAAAATAGTTTTTTGTTTTGTTTTTGTTATATTTTTATGTGTCAGAGATTTGCATTTATCTCATTTTAATCATTGTTGTTGTTCTTTAAGCTTTATCTGAATTTTTATAAAGGAAAATATAGACTTAGATTAAATGGTCTTCCCAAAGGAAACTAGCTGAACAGCTCATGAAGAATCAAGCAAGAATTTTACTTAAGAATCATTTTGCTGCAAAATGTGCCCTTTTCCCACTGCTTAGATTTCATAGACCAAAGTCATAATGTAATCTTTCAGATCATGCCCTGAAATTTTGAAAATGAAAGTAATCTTGAACTACCTTTATGCAATTTTAACAAAAAAGAATGTTACCGGAGTCAAGGATTTTTTGACCAAGGACATGAAATACTCTTTTATACTTTAATGGCTTAGAAACAATGGCATTACATAAACCTACTTTCAATCTGGTAGTTTATCACTATTAACTAATCAAAATTGTTGCAGATTAACAATTGAATTAATAGGACTTCGATATGACCTATATTCTTTTTAAGCATTTCAAACTTGATTTTAATTGCAAATTAAAAAGACACTTATTGACTTACTATGTAGTCAATATGCATAAATAAAAATAAAAGCAATTTAATGGAACCACAGTTTGATATATAGATCCATAGCTTAGAAATACCACATTTTTCCAGCATTGATAATTGGATCAGTGCAATAATATTACATTTTCTTACAAATGATGTCTGTAAAATCTGTAACTTGGTCAAATATAATAAAATGCCTGGTGGTTTCCAAGTTGATTTGCAGGAAAAACTAGGGCTATCTAAAAAGGAAAATGTTCAATAAATTTTGGAAAACACACCATTATTGGTATTTTAGAAAGATAAAGTTATTTCTCTATACAGCAGTTATTAGCTTTAAATATTAACTCTAAGCACAGAAAACTAGAAGCTTTTTTTAAGACAACTTTTTTGCAAGAAACTTAAGGTGGATTTGAGACCACTGGTGACTTCACAAGAAGAAACTATCAATAAACTATATTCTGGGGCTATCACTGTGTTTCAGTTAGAATTTTGGTTTTGGGGGTATTTCATTTTTTTATTTCTGACTTTAAAGATACATAGTTACCACCCTTATTCATTCTGAGTATATTTCATGCATTCGTGTCATTTATCTTCAGCTTTAAAAAAAGCACCTTTGAAATAAAACATTTTAAGAAAAATAGAGCTGACTACTGTCCACTGATTGAGTGGGAGTCAACTTATAGGAAATAACCATATTAGCCAAAGGAATTCAATCCATTCTCATTTGAAGTGGGCTGACCATATTTCCCTGACACAAAAAAAGAACAGTTTATCTAAACAAGCTTTTCTTATTCAAACAGTTTAAATAGAAATTAGCTACAAGAGGAGTTGAAGTCAATCTTTAGATGAAAGGAAGGAATGGAAGAATCTTGCTTTGTTCAGGCTCAGGAGAGCAAATACCTAGTATCTGTTTTCTCATTCCCACTATTCATCACATTCGTACATTTCAAGTTCTAAATCTTAGTTTGTCATAAGCTTTACCATTCTAAGTCATCTGTCTGTTTCAAGTTATGATGATTTTATGCTTCAATTATAAATAAAGTTGCCTAGTTAATCTGCCAGTCTCCCCCTTCTCCTGACATGATTCCATATCACATCTTCCTGTTAGAATATTTTAATCAATAATTCCGAAGTTACAATGTTGTGTGAAATGCATATTAGGGAAAAAATAGAGTCCATAAAAGTCTACAAATTGACTTGATGAATAGATAAAAGGCATTTTTTTAATGATCTCTTAATCCTGTCTTTCCATATTTATAAAGATAGAAGAAAAAGTGATCTGTTGAAAGGGAGAGAAAACATATTCATTAAGCTCTAAGAAAAAATATACACGAACAGAAAGATTAAATATGTTTGCATCATTTCCACGCTTCTATCTATTTTAATAAAATATAAACTTTCTATGCACATACGAAATGAGGGCAGTCATCTACACAGAGTTCATCTAAGCTAAAGAATAATGCTGATAGAATTAATGGACTTGCAAATCTATTTTCTGTAGCAGGAAAAAGATCAAGTGTATATAGGTTGGCAAGTCCATAAGGAAAATAATAAGTGAGTTTCCAGTCAGACTCTACTGTTAATAAATGAAAATAATGGTCAACAGCTGGGTTATAAGATTTATACAGATGTGAGAAGAGAAGGGAAACACAATTGTGGAAATGGAAGTGCTTAAGGACATTGGCCATCTGGAAACTGTTTCTTTGAGCAGAAGGTGTAAATCTAATCAGTTGGCCCGTAGGAAATTCTAATGCCTCTCCATAAAAGTACTTTATTTTAATGTGGAGATTTATATATAATTCTATATAATGTTGGCATAACCCAACCAGTATTAGTAGAGCATATATTGCACATTTAGATGAGAGCAATTGATGTTCATCAAGGAATACTAGGAGATAAATAGTGATTTTGTTTCATTTCCTTTGCATAAGTGTTCATTGTGTCAGGAAGCACCAATGATGAATAACTTAGTGTTTTAGCCAGGTATCTTCCTTTCAGGATTTTAAGATAAACATCATATTGTGGCAGTCTGAGCTGCTTTAAAAAGCCAGTAGCAAATACCTTGTGTCTAGTTTAGGGGAACTCAAAGAGTGGTACAGTCTGACACTAAACAAGCTTCCTTCGTTAAATAAACCTAAAGGACTGCATTATTTTCTCATATCCCAAACTCTGGTATGGCTTCTTGATGAGAATCTTGTGGAATACCGGAACAGTTTATCAAGTGACTGTTTATCCAGTCTCCCCCAGGGGAAGCCGATATCCTCAAATCATGGTAAATGAGAGAAAGCAGCAAATAGCATGCTAACCAGAAGCCCAACAGAGAGTTGCTAACCAGGATGCCAGAACAATCCAGAGCTAGAAGTCCTCTAAAACTTTGAGTGTTTCTGTTGGAGACCTCAGAATAATCAATTGTGTTACAAATCTGAACATCCATGAAAATGTTTTCACCCTCTCGATCCTGCTTTTTGACGAGGAAACTGACCTGGACGGATTACAGTCAGAGACTCTACTGCTTCTGACTTCAGTTGAATTTAGTCAATTGGGAACCCTGATAATCTCAGCCCTGATAATCAGAGGGAAGAGACAAATGTAGTAGTCAGTATCTTAAGCTTCCATTTTGAAAAGGGTGAAGGGTTATGTTTTCTGTCGACTGCATTTTTCCATGCAGCTCCATCTACAAGACTCCCTTTCCTGGGCAAAAGTGTTGGTAACAGTTCTGTGATTATTATCCCATAGCACCATGCTATCTCTGTGGTCCTCAGCATCCCACTCACAATTTGGCAAAAAAGTCTTCTTTTAAATTTTCCCTCAACTTTGTAACTTGAGAATGCCATTTGTTCTTTATGGGGACTCTGTGTAGTGCTGATGGAGATTAAGAACCAGGAGCCATAGGAACCAGTTCCTCACTTTATTAGGGCCACTGGCTTTAGAGAATGATTAATCTCCTTACTAATAATTTATTCTAATCACATTACTTTCCCATTCTTCAGAGAACTGTATAACCACCAGTCCCCATTCCACTGATTTAGTTAAGAAAATAAAGTAAGTTTCAAGGGGAACAAAATGGGTGCAAAGTGTGCCATTGCAGAGAATAAAAAAAAGGACTATAGACTGTCTCCAGGTAGGATGCAAGAAGGATGCAAGGCCCAGCCATAATATCTGTCATTAAACAAATACCAGGGGTCTCCTGGCCTTCCACCTAAGAGGATCTGCAAATGTCTGAAGCTTAGACTGGGAATCTTCCCTTTCACAAACCACAAAATAGCCTCCTTCTTTGCATTTTCAAACCTCTTCTCTGGCAGACCAGAAATATGGGGATGGGGTTGGGGGAAGGTCTGAGTCACGATTAATCTCGACTGCACAGAAGACCTCCTCTGTTCCAGGACCCTCAAGTGGCTGAAGAACTGTTTAAAAGCTTCAGTGTGAGGCTGTTGGAAGGAAGCAGCCTTGATTTTCTTCCCCATGTGTGACTCTATTTTTTCCCTAATATGCATTTCACATGACATTGTAACTTCGGAAGTTTGAGGTACCCACTTTTCTATATTCAAGTTTGTGTGGTGATAACGCTATGTGCCATTCTCATGAGAGGCTTTCTCTTCCCACTTCCTACCTTGTCAACCTTGCTTTTGAAAAGTATATCCCTGAGTACATTTGGAATTTTGACTTTTTTTTCCTGTCTTAGTATATGCCCGATGATCTAAACCAGATTTTGAAATCAGTCTGCCAGTTGTTCATATTACTTTTGGTTTCTTTTCTGGGATGTGTTTGGGGGATTGAAATTTTCCATCATGAAGTCATACACCTTTAACGTGACCTTGATATTTTTTCTCTACACTAATGAGACCCTGGGTAGATCTTATTTAAGGAAGCTGTTTTTTTCTGTTTGGTCAAACTAAATTGGTCATAGCTAACTATGGGTAATTTGCTGTTTTATTTATTTACATTTTTTCATTCATTCAAAAGGCTTGAGAAAAGTATCTTATTTTTGTTTTGTGTGTCATGATTAAGATTACTCCCTATTTGCTTCACTCACTTTCTGAAAGCTGTGACTTTGTATTTATTTTAGCAGTGAAAATGAATATAACACAATCACTTTCTCTGCAAAACTATAGCATAACAAGACAGCAGCTTAAAGGTCAAATGCTGTAGAACCTAACAAACGCAAATGATGCATTTAGTCCCTAATTCTGACCTTGACCTAACTTAGCACTAAATACTGATTCAAAAACAACAAAAAGTCTCCTCTGATAACTGCTGTACTTTATTTCCTCCTCTTCCCCAGATAATAACACATTACAGGAACATTACATTAACAGAATAGACAGAAAATAAATTATTAGTGGCAATTTGTTTAATATTGAATTATTGGTAAACATGTAATACCTAAATACATTCATTAAAAACAGTCAATTTGTTTAAAAAATACCAATCTGGTATTAATCTGGTATTAAAAATACAAACCATGAAATATGGCTGCACACTCGGTTTCTAATGCTATACTAAGAGAAAACCACATCTGAACGTTCTTATTGCCGTCTGTTCTGAGTGTTTCACAGTGTCAAACTAGCTCAGGCTTGTTGGTAAAGCACATTCAAATTTCAGTCTATTGAAATGTGTGCTTGGTTATTGATCCACAAATAAGGACTGACTGGCAAGCCCCGAAAATTCTCAGATCAGATATTGCCTTTATCCAATTTGAATTTGCTTGGGATCATGGGGAATAGAAAAGGAAAACATAAAATCCAGTGTCCCCTATTCACCAAAGATTCATGATTTATTTTTAAATGCAGAAATCTCTGCCACTTTTATTCTCTATTTGAAAAAGAAAATTAGATAATATTGAGAGCAATCCTTTTTGATTAATTAATTAATAATATTTGATTCATTTTGATTAATTATGTTTTAAAAACAAAAAGTTTCTGTGTTTGGTCTTTAATATACACAAGAAACACTGGAGCTGAATAACAATACACTTAAGCAATACTGCATATTTACATATAGGGTACCCATGTTTTTCTCGCCAGATCTTGAAGAACTGTTTCACTAAGCTAGTCATATATTCACATTTAAAGAATGGACTGTACTTTTTATCTCCAATGTAAATTTTAGATTTGTCAACCTTAGAAGAAATCAAAAGCAATTTCTGTAAGTTGTCAGTATATCTATAAATCTATAGATGTCTGTCTACATTGATCACATTCTATTTTTGTTTCCTGTAGAAAATAAATAAATGATATTTGCATTATTCGTGGTGTTTTTAAAATGTAATTCTCAGCACTTTGAGTCCAGAAAAACACACTTGTCTCATTCATAAAGGACATTTGCCTTGTTCCTGTGAGAAAACAAATGAGGAGAATAATACATGAAAGAATGCTGCAAATTAGCCAATTAGGTCAAGCTCCTGATAAGACATAAATGAGACATATATGAGGGAAAGCATATCTAATAAATGTGAAATATTTTGTATTATTTCAATTTTTACATCAGTATTTAAATATCTGCCTACTTGTTTATGCCATCTGCTATACAGTTATCAACTAGGAAAATAGTTGATCAAATTCCTAAGGGCATCTGTTTAATTTCATTAAATTTGAAGTTCTCATTTACATCACAATGAAAATACTCAGAATCTTAATGAGAGATCCTGGTTTCCTTAGTGGTTCAGTTGAAGGAATCTGGCTTTTCAACTTTGACCATAATTCATGGTAGTTAATGGTCACATTACAGAGAAGGATGATATTTGAGTTCAATTATTAAATCAGTTAAGTATTTTTCCTAAATATCATTAATATCAGTCACTGCTAGATGTTTCTGGATGCTTTGAGTTCATCCAGTGGAAAGAAGGGAAGTACAACTCAGAATCAATCAAGTGATACTAACTTGAGAAAGGCAACTCAGAGGCAATAGGTTTCATTTGTGCCCCTCAGATTACAGAAATTTAGACTAGACACAGAATTTGGGACATTATTTAAAGCCAAGTAGCGGATTTCAAGATAAATAATTAGGCCTAGATATCAAAAAAATTATCTTACTTTGATGGATTTGATATATTAAATATATTCGACTTTGTTCACTTAAATAGCTGAGAATAAATGAGATTTGCTTATAGTTTGTTGCTTGTTTTAGCAGAAAAGGCAACATAAAGGAAGGAGGTAAGATTAATAATTAAATTGTTGATTCGAGTGAGAATTCTCATTGCTCACACAATAGCAAATAAGAATATATTCAGAACATTTCCTGCTTAGTCTATGAATTATCATCAGAATCCCTGTGATGCTTTCAGATGTGTATTTTGATAGGACTGCGGTGGTGAATTGGTTATGAAAGTCTGTTTTCTGGAACTACTTTCCTTTTCACATGGACCAGTGTGTTAATATCCTGTGTAGACTACGGTGCTCACTTGTTTTTAAGCATGGGAAAAACTTGTTGGTCTTTGAGATATGTAAATTATATTTTCAGTTTAGCTTTAATTATATATTCATAGGAATATTTTTTATCATTTAGCTTTCTGAAGGTGATATTTTACCATGAATTTACTTTATGAATACTTAATCCCACTAGTAGATTATTGCCTTTGAAAATGCCTTAGTTAACAAATTAGTCTTTAGAAATGTTTTAGCACATTATGAAATAAATTGGTACATTCTGTATAGCTAATGTCACCAAGTTTGCTAACCAAATTACCCTGCTCTTTCTTATATTTGTGATTATGTTACCATTCTAACTAATAAATATTCTTATAATTTTTTTCACCTTTGAAAGTTTTCTATCTAAACTTTATCAAAATACTAATTTTATGCAATTTGTTCTTGCATGGTGTAGCTTATGAACTTGAAGAAAATATATAACTAGAATCAAATGCAAATACCCTTAAATTGGCATATATAATTGGGATCTTCAGGCAACCATGTCATTACCAATGTGTGACTTATATGTGTGTGAAAGTGGTGACTAATAATAATAACAACAGTATCAGTAATATTATATACTCTTATGACACCTACTGGTTTACGAAGAATATTAGTAAATTTCATGTCTTCAGGTAAAGATGTCCTATATCCCAACAGTATTGATTTCATCTATACTGATAGAAATAATGAAAATTAAAAGATTTGAAAATGTTCAATCTACTTTCTTTGATATTCCCTCTAGTTGGATTCTACTTCCGTCATGAACAATTAGTGCTCTGGGATTTACTCTCTTGTATGTTATTCATTTTCTGCTATAAATTTCTATAAGCCCTTCTATTCCTCATATAGAAGCATACATATATGATTTTTCTTCCTCTAGCAACTATGAAGGATAACACCCCACAAGTCCATCCCTTTTACTTTTCACTTCACTGTAATAGAATATGGAGTAAAAAAAACAACCCTTCGAACCATTCCTTTTAACCACATAATATATTTCCAATGAGACCCAAAAGCTATCTCTGGACATACCAAAGCAATGACAATCTGCCTGAATCTCGTCATATATACCTGATACACATTAATTCCAACCTTATCTCCTTTCACTTGGGAGTCCTGTATCCGACACTTACTTTCAATTATATGACATTTAAGACTTGTATTTCCCTAAGTAATGTGTCTTGGGATGTTTCTTATGAATTCTCCATACTGTGCTAGACTGGTCAAAGCATTCCAGCATTTTGAAAGTTACCTCTAAACCCTGTTGGGGGCAGCCAAGGAACATCCAGGCCATGATATTTGGATATTTGGATACTTAATAGGTAAATATATAGGTTTATAAATCGTGACCTTTAGGAGATAAAATCATTGACTTTACTTTTTTTTACCTGAAAAGGGAACTGAAGGTAATATCTTAATGCATGCAAGATTAGGGAGAACATTTGAGTAGACTATGCTTTGTCCTGACCCTCTGCTTGGAGAATTGGGTCATCTCATGCCAAACCTCACTTGTAGTCTTGTTGTTGTTTCCCAATCATGGTCATCTCACTGAAGTTTTGGGCTGCTTCACTCTCACAGCCCAGAGAACCTGGTGTCACTGTATTGGAGGAACAGCGCACTGTACCTAGGGAGGCCCCTGTGTTACACTTCTAGACAAGCTTGGAGTGGACATACATTTATCTTTACAGAGATGCACACAAATGATGTTGTTAACCTACACTACTCATGTCTAAAGAAATATGAAGATGAACGACTCATTGGAGCAGATCGTTTTAGAACCAACTAGGGAAAATCTAGCATGAGTCATGAAATTGATGCACAAGAGAAATCATTAAGCATTAAATGTTTACTTCTTTTTTCTGAACAGTCCCTGTAAGACTGAGAAATGTGTGTTGTTAATGGTTAAGGAATTCTCTAACTTTGTCAGTCAGCCTTAAGTGTTATTCCTTCTACATTGGAAGAGTTAAGGAAGACATATTTATGCTCTTTCTGCATGTATTCCTTAACATTACTGCCAGTGTGTAGCCAACTTGGTATTCTGCCTGATTAAGATGTTAGAGATCAGTCTTCTAGAGAAATTGCATTAAGCCACGTTCTCCTCTCAGGAAACAATTAGTATGCCTCATACGGAAAGTGGTCAGAATTGTGGGCATTATTGACACTAGATACTATTAGAACTGGAACAAGTAAGAATTCTACCAGAAGACTTAGGGGAACTCCATTTTTTTTATAACATTTACCTTTTTATTATCTTTTTTATCATGCAGGAAGAATAAAAACTGTTTCTTTTGTAGAGTAAAATGATCTTAATTTTCTTCTCCATATATAAGGAGCTTCCTTATATATAAGTACAAGAAACTTCCATATACATATCTATATATAGATATATAGATATATCTATATATAGTTAGAACTTTCTTAATGACATAATTTCTAATGGAATCCACTGAAATTCAATAGAACCTGCTTCACGTCAATATTTTCTTTAGAAAGGACTGTCATAGTTGAATATGAGACAGTTGTCCATGTATTTTTGTTCGGGTTTTAGAGAGTTTAAAAGGAGCTCATCAAAAATGACAATTATGTCTGAATCACCATTTTCCTAGTCTTGAAAGCAAATAAAGTCAAAAACTAGTAGAAAAAGAAGAATATAAAGCAAATTGTTTCAGATTCCTTAATTCATAGTTTGTTTGCTTATAGATTTCCAAGTCAGTCTCACAGTCTCAGTCTACATCTGGATTCAGGGATATGGTTGAAAAAATATTAATCTGAGTCTTGGAAATACTCTCTTCCTCTCTCTCTCTCTCTCTCTCTCTCTCTCTCTCTCTCTCTCTCTCTCTTTCTCTCTCTCTCTTCCCTCTCCCTCTGTCTCTCATACACGTGGATACATATATACTCACACTCAAATGTAATGTGAATGGAGGATTGACTTATCAGTGACAACTGACATGCTAGAGAATTAACTTTTCTATCTACTAGATGTAAGAAGGATATGTGGTTTGATTCTATTGATCAAACAAGTTGCCTGTTGCCTCTTAAGTACTGTTTGGTATATGAATTTTCTGTGAAGTTATACTTGAGATTAGGAAGTCTACACAGTATAAAACTTACATTTGTATAAGGCTTATGTGGATTTAGAAGTCAAAGCAGAATATTCTTTCAGAGCAGTAACTGACCCAGAAGACTAACATCCTGAGAATACAGTGAATACGCATCATAGGGTAAGGGCTTTAAGTTGGGTGTTAGACTTCTAAAAATAACTCTAAGTGCTCAATATTTTCTGCCTTTTACACAGTTGTACACAGCAGAGGATTTCCTAGGCTTATCTTGCTAGATTGCATCATCAATACACTAAGTTCTAGCATTACTAGCAATTGAAGACTTGGTCTGCAATATAAGATCGTGCCTTTAGATTTAAGTAACATGTACTGTTGCTGATTTGTGTAATTATTGCACCCTATAAATAAGAAGTTAAATTTTAAAGCTTTTTTTTCTAAAATAACACAATAATTTTAGCTGATGGCCTTTGTCTTTCAAATTTGTGATTGAAATAACTAGCATTGAGGAATGGTTTTTTATATAATTAACTTAGTCATTGATCTAATAAGAGTACGTTTTTCTAAAATATGTCATTCTGTGGCAATGTAGGACAGATGATAGAGGATATTCTCATTTTACCCAAATAATATTGTGATAATTATTTGACTTTCATCATTAGTTTCAAAATATAGATAAGTTGCCCAAACTATAGTTGATTTTTTCTCCTCTTCATACTGACATGTGAACAGTTCATTGGAGAGCAGTTTTTAAGTTTCAGCTTAAAATGTACTCTGTCTGCAAATCAGCAGGCCAGAGATCTAGTGGAGAGATACTGCTTCTCACCATGAGGCCTCATCAGTAAAATAAAGATAATGAAGGCTGTACTAGTGACCTTAAGTTTGTGATAGTAACTAGATCAAATTAGACTTATTATGTAAGAGATTCATATAAACTGTATTCAATGTTTTTATGGGTAATGGTGTTATAGTTAGTATTATGCTTATGCAAATATAGTGGAAGTAATGCAAGCATGTAGAGACATGAGAATTCTTTTCTGTTTTTCAATTCTTAAATAAACTGAAGGAGACCCTGGGCAACTAACAATATTTCCTGTGACTATAAGGTATATTGTTACTTGTTTATTAGGTTAAAATAAAGTTGGGCAGACTGAATATATTTAGGTATTTTTTATGTCTTTTTTTAATTAGTTAAGTATTTGTACATTGTTATTTTATAATCATGAAGATTCTGAAACTCAATCTGCTCATAAAATGGAGAGAATAATTTTTGCCCAGACTTGTACATTTCAAACTTTCTTTGAGTCTATAGGTAACTTAGTCTACCACAGGGAATGGAAATATTGAATAGGTTGGCTCTTTTGTTTTATTTTAGCATCCCTTCTTACCTATGCTTATAGGGACCCTGGCACAATAGCAAATATTGATAGAAAAAGAAAGGAAGTCTGTTTACCAAACCATCAGAAGTACATGGGTACTTTAAACGTTCATGCAAAATTCTATACTTAAAAAAGTAGGATTTCAGAATCTGTATGAGATGACATTCTGAATTTTGGAATAATGAAAAAGCTCTTTCTAACAGCCAAATGAATTTCCAATAACTAAGTAAGCTTCCTGTCAGCTTTTGTTTGTTGTATAAATTTTTCCATATTTTAGTTGTGCCTATTTTAGTTAATAAAATTCATCGTGATTTATATATTTGTAAAGAAATTAGAATTTTTACCTGCCAGTATAAAGTGCTGTAAATACATTTGTTAAATTAATACTCAGATGTACAACACAATTAATTTAGATTCCTGTCTACAGAACTATTTTAGGTGGAAAATTCCTAAATACCTTCTTATGTATCAGCTCTTTTATATCTAGTTGCTTTATATGCCAGCCTTTTACAAAAAAGTTACTTACTATATCTTCATTAAAAATTACTAATTATTTTCACATTAAACTGTCTTTCAAATTGACAAATATGCAAATTATGTAGAAAGAAAATCTAATGTTTGAATTTTTATATGGTAACATAAATATTTGTCTAAACAACAACTGCATATTTAATAAATGCTATTCTTTATTAATGATAAGCACTCAAGGACAACACTCAAACTTGACCCTTCTTTTTTGTCTCAGGTTGCTACATTTTTTATTAAGAGCAGGAGCCTTCGAGCCTACAGAACGATTAAGTTTCTTTGCACTGTAATTTCAGCCATTTTTAATACTATCAGTATACTAAAAACAATTTGAGAATGCTATCCAAAGAGATAATCTACTCATTTGAAGATCATCCATGCAGAACTATTTTACCTTAACCCATAAAATTAAAAGTGCATATTAAATAATAGCACTTGGAAAAGATGACCTTAGTATTTATTTTACTCTGACTAGGTGTTAAATAAGTGCACACATCACTGATTAGTGTTTCACATTTAACTGTCTCCCAGTGTCATGGTGACCCTTCCTTACTCTGATGGATTAAGCCCCAAGCAAGGATTTCCTTCCAGAAGGACTATTACTATTAGATAGCAGGATAGGTGGTCTACCCTAGGTTTTGAGGACGGAAATAAAAGAGGAGCTCGTCTGAGTGTTCTTGGCCAATGGGAAAACATAAAAGTGAACTATGACTGCATGATCAAACCATCTTGAGTGACTTCAGACTCTCCAGAGAATTTTCACTCAGAGATATTCTGTGATGAAAACCTGAGATTTTTTTTCCTCTTAATTTCCTTAAGGTGTAATAGAAATCCACTGCGTCTGAGATAAAATATATACTTGAAAGGATTTCTGTGCTATATTTTCAAATGTTATTGAAGGAATGTTGCACCCAAACATTACATAGGCTTAAGATGAGTGTCATCATAAATCAACATCTGTATATAATACTTTAACTTTACTAGCAATTCCATCTCTCACCATATAATTGAAACTTCTTTACCCGATTTGCCCACCTCTTTTTCCTCCCCTTTTGGTAACCTCTTGTTTGAGTCTATAAACTAAACATCTACTTTTGTTTGATTTGTTTTTTCTATATAACACATATGATTGAAATGATATGATAGTTATGTTCTTAACATGCTGGAAAATTCTGCATTATAATTATCATGAAGTTTATTTATATTAATTATGAAATAAATAACTGAGCTCTGGATTAGAGAGAGTTTATATTCTACTTCACATAGAACTGTGCTTGACTTTCAGCTCTGGCACCTATGGGTGTGTGACCTTGAGAACTTTGCATTCCCTCCTATAATATCAAATTTCAAGAATGTACATTGAGCACATTGAGATGATGTAATAGTGCCTTGCAAGGAGTAAGTGCTCATTGTACGTGAATCTCTTTATTGTTTCTTTATATTTATGCATATATGCATATATGTTTACTAGTATTTACTTGTACAAAAAAGCAAAGCGATACCACTTGAAAATATTTTGCTTGAAAAGTTCATTATAATTGGAAAATTATACTTAAAGTCATAAAATAATGTCTGATTTGGAGCCTGTTCTATTAGAGGTATTAATGAACTCAATATAAATAGTTGGGTTATCAAACAAAGCGAATTTTCACAGTTTATTGATTTATTTTATTTATTTTAAAATAATGTACTAATGTTAAAGAAATATGAGAAAATATATCCATGATCTCAAGCATCATTAAATTTTAATTTATAAATCTACTTAATGCAAATTTTGTATTTTGTCATCATTGTAGAAGGAGCAGAAGTACAGTTAGGACTGCAGGGATTAATTGACCAGGGAACAAGTCTAGAAGAAGCTCTCAAAATAACCAACATCATTCTTTTATGACAACTGCAATTTAATTATGCCGTGGCTTTATATTTTACTGAAAAAATAAACCCTATTTAAACCTTCTTACAATACAAAAAGATTGAGGGTAGATATATAAATATTTTCATGCGGATCATAATACTACAAATAATAAATTTCTCTAACTTAAAAGATATGTATAATTGTATATCTGATATTTTTAGAATGTTATTGCTAGAAATAACGATAGGTAAGCTATTTGTAGATATTGCTATCAAGAATACAAATGTGTAGTCCAAGAATGTAAGAGTTTCTATCATGTGAAATGAAAGAAAATAATTCACTACTTCCTACTACAGTTAATAATATAGTGCTATTATTGTGTAACAAAGTTGACAGATAAATCAACAAAAGTACAATGTTGGTAAACTCTCTTTGTACTTAGATTTAATATTTTCTTTGAATAACATTATATTATGGGGAAATGCTGTACTATATATACATGCATATATGCATGCATGCAATTTTAAAGAAATAGTCTGTCCTTTGACTATCTCCATTTTGACCTTACCTCCAACATAGCTGTTACTCTTTTCCCCAAGTCTCAAGGATGACCAAATGGCCCAAACACATGTTTCCTCTGAATAATTCAATTTAGGAATGACCTCACTGACTTGATCTCCACTTCTGTTTCTACTGACATTATCACTAATATAGTTGATAGCAATAAGTCACAAATGTTTTATTCATCTGCAGTAAAGTCCAATTCAAGGATGTCTTTTAAATGCTCTGTTTATAATAAATATATTAATCCAATAATCCTAAGAGCAAACTTTACAGAATTAAAAAACCCCACAAATTAGTACTTAAAAACAGTGGTAATTCTATTTCAATCACGAATAAGTGTAAAACTTGTTTCCAAAATGTACTCATGGTCATCATGTTTCAGCACTGTGAAATTTATGGAGAGCAAACTGTTACCCTGACTGCTCTCATATATATATATTTGTGTGTGTGTGTCTGTAGGTAAAATCATGACATATTCAAGTGAATATGCTCTCTTTGGAGTTGACAGTCTGTTATGCTATACTTCTCTTAATTTAAGGAAAATTATGCTATTCTGTAGTCTTGTCTTGAGAATTTCTTAATGCAACTTTCTGATATTGCTGTAGACATTATAAATTATAAGTTTATTCAATGACTGTAGAAGTAAATTGAACACACTGGTGAAAAACTTGGTAAACTAGCTCTGTAGATTTCAGTATCTCCCTGATTTTCTAGTTCCACTACTTTATTATTTTCTGATTCTTTAATATTTTAGCATTTGACATGTATATTTCTGAGTCTCTAAGTTCTTTACTTCATTTTGATAATACTTTATTTATTGAGTAGTATTCATATTTTATTTCAAAAGATACAATAATTAATTCTGATATTCAATAATGGAAATTAACAAAAATTCAGTTCATGTGCAAGATGATTGTTAGAGAACTTTTGTTTCTAAGGAAGAATGCTAAGTGACTTAATTTAGTTTAAATATCTTATATCAAAGGTCTAGGACATTCTAGAATAAACATTTCTCTTTCTATTTTTGCTGTAGCTCTTCGCTGTGATCCAAATTAAATGACTTTATATGCAAAATATTAAAACAAATCCTAGAGAGTATTCTAAGTTATAGCTAGGGAAAACTCAAAATATATTATTTCTCGATGAAAGGTTCCCGGTGGAATAAACAAATTTACTAAGTTTCTATTAATTTGATTCAATACTATTTCTTTCAAAAATAATTAATTTCGATGATGTCTCAGTGGAATTTAAATTGAATGCGTGAACTGTTTGAATAATAAAGATTAATCTACAAGGAGCACTTTGTTAGTAAATAATTACCTAAAATGAACACAAGGTTAAAACCTGATTAAACTAGAGTTCATAGGTATTTGTTTACTTAGAGCAAGAATCAAATTACATGTACCTTTGGAGTATTTGGATTAAATGGTAAGGCATATTTTGAGTCTAGTCTTAACTCTTACACTATCTGCAGATTATGTTATCTTATAGTAATAGAATATATGTAGTACACATATTATTTAATTATTTCAGTTATTTTTTGAACCAGTTATTTTTGTCAGCAGTCTCATGAAGTTCCAAGTTTACGAGGTTGAACCTTTAGTCCTCATGTTCTATATTTCAAATGTATACTTTTGATTTTGGAAAAAAGAAACATTGATTCATGAACAAAAAGCTACATGTATGAATATAGCGTTAAAATAATATAAAGAATGTCAGATAATTTAAGAGTTTATCTGATAAAGGCAGGAGCGCTCCATGTGTGTGTGACCTTGCATCTGCATAGAGACCCCACTTTCAGAAGGATCCCGGGTTTCATGCTCTGCTGCTGTCTTGAAATTCTTAATAATTTTTTCTTTGAATTTGTGTTACGTAAGTGAAGTCTACTGGGATAATGGAGCATGAACATGAGCAGCGGGTGGCAACTCTGCATACACTGGTTCAGGCCTGCAGGCACAGCGGGCAGCAGAAGAACCAAGCAGTTGGCCTGGCACTAAATCACACATACTCAGGCCTAAGCTACCCGGGGTGGCCACGCCAGAAATGGACCCAGACTGGCAGTGACAACAGCAGCAGAAGCATCAGTGGGAGATAGAAGTGACTTCTCACTGCCTGTAGTGCACAGATAGGACTCATGGTGAGAAGCCAGCTGCCGAGCAGTCCCAGGAAATCAGCATCTACACAACCAGTAAATCTCTTGCCTAAATTCCAACGCAGACCTGTGAAGTCTAGACAGTAAACTTTGCCAACAAGTTATTACAGAGTAAAGGAGTATACATGGACATGACAGTAAAGCGCGTGAGGGAGTTACAAGAATTACTCATAGTTTACAATGTCAAATTTGGAAAGTTGCTGCAGCATCCCAGAACAAAGATACCAGCTTAGAAATACAAATTAACTTTAAAGAAAGAGGAGAAAAGGAGGTGATATGAAAAGGTAAAAATGAGTGGAATAATTGTTCTATGGGAAACACTAGTTCCATATGTATTAAAATTATATTTTGAAATAATTTATCAGAAATTTATCTCAATGTTGTTCTAACCTACAAAATACTCTTAATAGGTCTAGTAAATACTGCATTCACAGATTTTTCTTAAAATTAAAAAGTATCAGAAATTGTGATATTGCATTAACAAAAAAGCAACTGATGTCACTTTAAACTTTATGATGAAAAATGAAATTGCTATTTGTGTAAATTTGATGACCTAAGAAATAAAGATGCAGAAAATTAAGCCATAAAAGTTGTAGGAAAAATCAAGATAGCACAATAATACAGTTTTATTATGTACTAATATATATATAAATATTTAATTGTGATACCAAAAATATCTTTTTCAGTTTGTCAGTTTGTGGTTACTCATCTACAATTATTATCCCATTAAATTTTATAAATAATAATGAATTCTAAAGGAAAAATCTTTATATATTATCTTTAACAGCTCATTACCCTTATGTTTTCATTTCATTAAATTTTCATTTTGCACTGGGACTCATAAATTATCTATATCCTGAGCTAGGAAGTTTGATACAAATTGATCCAAAAATCCTTTGCCTTTTATCAGAGTAAATAAAATATATCTACAAGTTTATTTTTATGAAATTGAGTTTGTAATAAAGTTTTGAAATAACATCAGAAATCGCATCTAATAATTTCAGAATTCAGCTTTTTCAGTTTTTTCAAAAATAGTTTTTCCTTTTTATTTTTAAAAAGTCAATAAGATTAATCAATCATCCATATTGACATTTGAATTCCAATATATAGTACTCTGAGAGAAGGTTTCAAGGAAGTCTTTCCATTTCTCAGAAATGTATTTCCAAAATACGTTAACTTTTCACTTAAGAAAAATGTAATTAAGGACTATACAAATACATCAATTGGGATCTAAAAAAAACCGAAACATAATAGCTCTGATAAAATTCCTATATTTGGGCTCATATGCTTCACACCCTTCTGCAGTATTTCTCAGTTTGCAAATATATTACTAGAGAATGACCACATTTCCTGGAAATTTTAAAATGAACCCATCAACATTCATTCTTGGCATTCTTATGTGATACTCACACCATTCTGCCAAAGGAATTTTAATTTTCAAACCAGCCAATCTAAAATTGACTAGGAAAGCATGTAATTAACAGTAGACTATTTCATTGTGTTAGGCAAGCATTGGAAAATATCAAGTCATTTGATCAGCAATTAGAGAGAAGTACGTGTATAAATCCTCCATTACAGGATAGTTCTCCATACTCACTGTTCTACAATGCTTTCCTATACAGGCTAATCTCACTTTTA
The DNA here is from genome assembly GCA_004363575.1 of Solenodon paradoxus. Taxonomy (NCBI): domain Eukaryota; kingdom Metazoa; phylum Chordata; class Mammalia; order Eulipotyphla; family Solenodontidae; genus Solenodon; species Solenodon paradoxus. The sequence goes on from RJWH01000439.1 coordinate 584,170, forward strand.
TTCTGCTATCCTAATAACTCAGTCTACTTTGTCTCTGTTCCAGAATGATTCCTGGGGAAAGCAGTATTCATATGCACTCTTCAAAGCCATGAGTCACATGCTGTGCATAGGGTATGGAGCCCAGGCCCCTGTCAGCATGTCAGATCTCTGGATTACCATGTTGAGCATGATCGTTGGGGCCACCTGCTATGCCATGTTTGTGGGTCATGCCACAGCCCTAATTCAGTCTTTGGATTCTTCAAGGCGACAATATCAAGAGAAGGTAATTTGTCTTATCTTTAATATCTTCAAATAGCCAGCTTATAAATGAATGAATGGTGGTCAAGTTACCTAAACCCTCTATCAAAAATATGAGATAAAATTTTAAAAGTAGGAAAACAATCTGCTTTTACATTTTAAAGTTTCTTCTATATAGTTCTCATAGGTTCCATTTGTTTCCAGCTTCTTTCTTGAATAATATTTTTTAAATCCTGATTTTGTATCCACATAATATAGTCACTTGTTTCAAAATGTATGAATCTCATATAAACTTCATAGTTCATACTCCATCATATTTCAATAATCAAAATAATATAAACCCTTCTCTACTATACGTTTGAAAAACATGTTGATTGATTAAATGGGGGCAGAAAGTCATTGTAATGTCCCTCTGTGCCACTCTGTATGTTATAATCAGAATTTGTTTTAGAATCTATTTACCTAGATATGAATGTATGTTGCCCTTATAAGTCACCATACCTTCCAGTCTTAAAAATTCATATTAACAGCTGCTATAGTGCATTCTTATGCACAATGTGTTAGTTAAGGTGATTACTACTCTAAACTTCTCCCAAAAGAGAGAAAAATGTATGTGTGAAGATTTAGTCATTGAATATTTTTTATCACATGTTGAATTATTTTGAGTGGGGCTAGGTCTTGGATAATAAAGACAATACTTATATTTTAAGCAAATCATTAATTTTCTCAGATAAGTAATAATATTTCAGAATTAAATAAAGAATGTGTAATATGGAGACTCTTATGAGCATGACAATATATCGCATACACTTTCGCCAAAGACTATTTCTGAATATAATGGTTAAAATGACTCTAGGATGTTTCTCCTGGCAAGTGTTAACTACTTAAACTCATAATTATTTGCAAAACAGTCAAATATCATTTCAGTTGCTGTTTTATTTACAGAAGTTTTCAGTAGTATAATCATACTGTAAGAGAAAGGGGAACTGGATACTTTATTTCCCTTGAATGTAATTACACTGCCACCAACTATTGCTGTGAGCAAGTGATATTTTATTACTGAAGTAATGAAAAGATGAACCAAAGTTGCTTCAAGGTTCATTTTTGCATAAAGCCTCCAATTAAATTGGAATGAACACAGAACATAGTGAAGGAGAAAAGAGTTTATACAATGGTGACTTGGACTGAAAATTATATACACAAGGAAATTTGGGCAAATTTATTGAGATTTAAGGTAAGACTACAACACACAATATGTTTCTGTTACATTGTTTCTTTACCCCTTTGAATTAATATTGCTTTTAATAAAGATATTTTCCCACTTCCTTTTTATCTACATCATTACCATATTTTTTCTTAAAAGAAATCAATTTGGAGGATTGCATTAATTAGCATTTTATTACATGTTAAGTGACTTCACCATTTTTTTAGACTTGTTATATAAGCCAAGTTTCCATTGGAAAATCATTTATTAAACTATGTATTTGTAGACTTTTATAAGTAAAGTTATTATGATGTTTGCCATAATTTAAGCCATCCAGTTTGTGATCCTAAAAGTGCTTAATAGAGGTCAAAGATATCAAGGTGATCGTTTGTTACTTTCATATTTTTTGAGCAATTTAATTAGTAACGATTTATTAAAAGAATATAATTTTTTGTTCCAAATCATGATCTATTCACAAGTTTAGTCCTGGAATACTGTACTCATTTTCTAGTAAGTGTAATTCAGGACAGTTTTTAAGGACATTTTAAAGAAGCACTATACTTAAAAAATTTTTGCATTATGAACAAAAAAAGTGTCTGATTTTCAATTCGGTCATATAAAGCAGCTCTGCTTGTACACCTGAACCCTAGTGGAGTAACAGTTGGGTCTGCCACCTCTGGCCAAATGCAGTCCACATACATCCAAGGTCCTGTGTTTGTATCCCAGGGGAACAACCAAGTTGAACAACTAAATAAAAATAAGTATTTCATCCTCCTCTCTCTTCCTGCCTGCCTGCCTACTCACCTTCTTTCCTGCCTGTACTTTCCTTTAAGAAAACAAAAACAAACAAACCAACAAAAACAGCTCTGTGATAGTGTCTGCTTGATTTGCAGCTTCTCTTGTGATTTAGCCATTTTGGATTTGTCTTGTTTAATTATTATTATTTTTCATTTATGTCAAATTCTCACAATATAACATTTAGTTATCATTGCCTATTTTAAAGTATATGCTTCAGTGCCATTTACTCCCTTCACAATTATTTTCAACCAGCACCTCTAAATCCAAGATTCTCTTCACTCTAAAATAAACCATTTACTCATTAAGCAGTCACTTCCCATTTCTCCCTTCCCTCAACTCCAAGGCAACTACTAGCCTGCTTTCTGTCTATGATCTTCCCTATTCTAGATGTTTCATATGAATGCAATCATACAATATGTGATCTTTTTAATGTTTTCAAGGTTCATGTTGTATCATGTCTCATTCTTTTGTATGATTAATAATTTATTATATAAATATAAAACATTTTGTATATCCATTTATTTGTTGATAAACATCTTTATTTCCATCTTTGACTGTTATGAATAGGACTATTATTAACATTTGTGTATTTTTGTGTGTGTGCTTTTTTCCTTCATTTCATATACCAGAAGTGGAATTGGTAGATCACATAAATAATTCTGTGTTTAACTTTTTGAGGACCTGCTTAATTTATGTTGTTAATATTTTTCTTTAGGTGTATTGGAAACATCTGCCTTAGATGCCTACAAAGTTAATATTGATAGTACTTTCACTGGAATTTACTCATTGATAATATCATTTGATGTGAAAGAAAGATGCATTAAAAAGCAACTTCTATGTAAGCTTTCAGAATATCCTGCTATTTAGCCCACCTAATCTGAACTCACTCTTAATGCTCTGTTGTCTCTCCATCACTCATCAATTGTATCATTTGGCTCAATTTAGCATATTGATCCAATCTGGTCTGCTGTAAGTCATCCAGCCCATTGTTTTAGTTTGGAATCTCAGTGTTATTAAATTATTCCTTTCTAAGGATCATCTGTTCTGTCAGAATTTCCCAGCCTCAGTAGTTCTGTTCTCCCAAGCAGTAGTATCATAAGTTCTCCTGATTATGAGAGGTTTCCCTCTCCAATATACCAGTGTTAATAGTCCAACAGGATTATTCTGTCAGAAGCAACAGCACCCTCATCATCATTATCATTATTATTTTCTTTCTTTTTAGTGGTCTTTATACTGTACCATCATAAATTAAACTTTCACTTAAGTCACAATCTATACTGCTGATTTCATGAGTTATCATGTCTTATCTTCTGTTACATTTCTGACAGCTATGTTCTCATCTATCAGATATAGAGAGACTCCATGGTATAGAAGAGGTATTTAACATGTACCCCTTGTCATTCTGATCTGGATTACCAGCAGGCTGTGTAGTTTCTGGAACTGGTATATTGAACAAGTTCAGTTTCAGAAATAATTTAAAAATAATTGTTCTCCAACTGTCACTTTGTTTAACCAGGTTCCTCTTTTCAGAGCAAATTAAATCTTGCCTCATCTCTACCCAAGGCCTTTTGGAGTGAGAAACCAGGAGTGGGATCCTTTGGGCTCTTGAGAGAGCTTTTTAAATAGCGATAGATATCTCAGATTAGTGCTCAATGAACATGAGGAAGAGTTCCAGTACAGCAGCCTTTTAGACTTTTTATAATCTCAGTTTTTCTCAAAGATTCTTCCACAAATCTCTTTTATATGCATATATAAATATTATGCCACATATAAAAATCTTATATACTTAATATATATAGTATTTATATAGTATATACATTGTATATAATTTACTTATATAGTATATGTAACATAAATTATATTTAAAATATATAGATAATATATAGAAATACAATACACATTGACTTCCAGATGGTGACTCAATAGGACACACTTTCAGGTCACTCCCCACAAACATCCCCCCAAAAAAAACAACAACAAAAAAAATCACCTATTTTCCTAAGACAAACACCAAGAAATTACTGGCATTTCAGCTGGAGACAGAACAGTTAAGAGTGGGTGAGGATACCCAGTGTGGTTCTGAGCTAAGCCACTGATTTGAATTTTGGATGGCACTCTGGGGATTCCAGACACACAGTAGGGTAGAGGCTAGGGATTTTGGGATCAGCTTCAGAGGCAGTGAGAAGTGGGCCTAGTTGGTCTGATTGTGGAGCCACAGAGGGCCAACTTGCGAAGGAGTGAAAGGAAAGCCAGCACATCAGGAGCTGAGCTGGATCCCACATGGTGAAATTGCGCTGGGCGCAGCCATACTGGAAATCAGCCAAAGAGCCCAAACTCCTCCCACAACCATTTCACACCAGAGCCTGTGTCCACTAAGTGGAAATCCCGCCCACTGCACATCTGCCCACCGGAAATCCCACCCATCAGATGCCCCACTCCGTGAATTACAGTGAGAAGATAGTCCCAAACCTCAACGCTAACTGCTAAAGCTACCTTGTGGGTAGAGGTGAAGCTGCAGCCTGATTGCCAATCCTGGGCATGTCAAAACTATGCAAAGCCAGGGAAACCAAATCCTCAGAAATATAAGCAGAATGCCGAATAGAGCAAAGGCACAGAGAAATATATGTGAAATGCTGAATCCAATCAAAAACCCTGGGGGAAAATCTGAATATAGCAGACATATGTAAACTACCTGATGAGGAATTTAGGGTTATGGTGATTAACATACTCATGGGAATCCAGAAATAAGTAGAGGCAGTAAGTGAGAATGTCAGGAAGCAAAGAGAAGAATTAAAACAAGACATCTAACAAGTAAGAAACACAATGACTGAATTAAAGAACTCAATAGAGAGACTCATCAGTAGGATGGATGAAGCTTCCAATAGACTCAGTGATCAGGAAGATAGGACAGAGGAACTTAATCAAACAAACCGGCAAAGAGATTAAAAAAAAAAAAAATTCAAAGTACCAAAGACAGCATTCAAGACCTCTGGGTTAATATCAAAAAGAACAACATTCTCATCATAGGGGTCCCAGAGGAAGAGAGAGAAAAGGGAGCAGAAACCATATTTGAAGAAATAATAGTTGAGAACTTCCCCAATATGAAGAATATAGCAAGCCTCCAGATCCAGGAAGCTCAAAGAGCTCCTAATAAAAGAAACCCAAACAGAAATACACCTAGACACATCGTTATAAAAATATCAGAAATACAAGATGAAGAAAGACTATTAAAAGCCACCAGAGAAAAATGTGTCACATTCAGGGGAGCCCCTCTAAGACTGTCACCAGACTTCTCAAATGAAACTCTGCAGGCCAGAAGGGAATAGCATAATATATTCAAAGTACTGAAAGAAAAGGAGTTTCAACCTAGGATACTATATATATGGCAAGATTATCATTCAGAACTGAAGGAATGGTAAAAAACTTTTCTGACAAGCAAAAGTTAAAGGATTTTATCACCACAAAACCAAATTTGCAAAATTATTAAAAGATGCTCTATAAAGCATAAAGAAACCCCACAGAAAAAAAACAGAAAGATAGCAAATACACCATAGTGGGTATTGTCTGCTATCCTTGGTCGAATTAAAACCTCCAGCATAGTTTCTTGTTTCCAGTCCTTGTTCATAACTATAACTCATCAAAAACCTGGTAAAAGTGTCTCTTTTCTTGCCTGCCAGCTTCTGTGTACTTTCCATGAGCTAGTCCTGACCCAAGACAACACAGTGACTTTCTTCACCACCAGTGGACAACAATACCTTCTCCATATGACAAGAATTTCAACCTTAAGAAGAGGTTCCATCTTTTCAACAGGTTCCTTCCTTTGATACTCAGCTCTCATTCCCAGGGTACATTTTAGAGTACTCAATCCCTTTATGGTTAGTGCCCTGATGTAATTCACAGTTATATGTAAACTTTCAATGTTTTCATTAAAATCTTCTAAAAAAAATTAAAAAATTTAAAAAATGCAATATGTAAAATTGTTATATGTAACAAATACATGTATACACCTGTATATACTTACTGTAAATATATCTGCAGTTAATCTAATCTTTATGGAATTAAACTGCTATTAATTATTTTGTGCCTTTATACTATGGCATCTTAGTTCTGACAGTTTTACCACTGGAAAGAATGCTATTTTTCTAAACTTGTCATTTTCTTTCCTGTCAAATGATAATAGTATAGAACCTTTTAGTGGTGCAGTTTTAACTCTGTAGTAACAAAGAATTTTAATACAATATACATTATAAATTTAGAGTAAGATTTTCAACTCACTTTCATATGCTTAATGTACATGAAAGATTTTTAGTATTAATATAACTGAAGAATCACTTTAATTATATAAGGAGATTATCAAACTGAAATGCTTTTCTACATTGAATAACTTCCTGAATCCATGAAGCAGGTGTATAAAACTAAAATCCATGCAGGAATGGGTTGTTTAAATAGTGTTTTTTTCTAACATATAGCACAAAACAGTGAGCAGTGTACTCCAGGATTCAAATATCAGTTATGTTGTAGACATTTTTAATTGCTGATTCTCAATGTAGTAATGATAAGGAATTAAAATGCTAAAATCATTCAAATGAACAAAATAATAAAAATTTTGTCCATCTCTACAAGTAAACACTTGATACTTTGATACCCATTAAAGATTCTTTGGAATAAGAAGTTACAGTTTAAAATAAGTATTCTCTTAATCATAGAAGTGAGCTATATGTAATCTTATACGAAACTACATCAAATTATACAATTTTATGTAATCACACTAAAATATAATATCCTAAACCTAACCAGTTCATGCAAATGGTTTTTCTTGATTTTAACTTATATTCCCTTGATCCTTATCCTTTACCTGTTGATCAAAAATATAATAAAAACTATCATGAATTTTATATTCTGTAGAAAATATTTTTCCTTTATTTAAATAAGTCTGATCTTCCAAATTTGTTTAAGCTAATGACATGACTTGATGCAAAAGACTAGGCATAAAGACCTGTCTAATAGTCAAACTACTCAAATCCCATTTGTAATAAAGTATATTTCAGGTCATTTAAAATAAAGTAGTTATTATATCTATATGTTTACATATACACATATTTTCTTTGTAATATGTCCCTCAGAAAGAATCTGGGTGGAGGAGGAATGGTACCAAATCAAATTATTTATCTTTCTGGCACTGTCAGTGAAAACACTTTTCCTGCTAGATAATTGCTTTTCTCTCAGAAAACTACCTTATTCTCAAATGCATGCCCTTCATCCTACCCTTAATATTTATATCCTTGCTGCTTACATAGATTCTGTCATTTCCTTTGGAAGACTGTGCTGTCTTCCTTGATATTCCCAATCTATAGTTGTCTGTTTATTGTTATTTTTTTCTGTCCAGAGTAGTATAAGCAGCATGATAGGAAGGCCTGTGTCTCTGCTGCTACATATTTCACCCCATACATAGAAATCCCAATAGTGTGATGCTGAGACCGATGAGCATTAAAAAGGTGCCCAGCTCTTATTTTAATAGGAATAGGAACAAGAACTCACAATTTGAGTTTTACTGAATACTGACACTTGTTTGCCCGAAAGCATCTTTCAAAAACAGTACTTTGTTTATTTGTTTGTAAACTTGTTGCTTCAATTATTACAGCATGTTCTTGCTTTTGTTTGTATGTATGCATGTGTGTGCATATGTATGCATTTAACTTAAACACAGATCACTTATTAGAAACTAATTTTTTAAAGACGAGGGAAGAAAGGCAAATAAGCAATCAAGAAGGAAGAAAGAGAGGAGTCAGAGCAGTTTTTAATTGTTCACTCTGGGACGCCAGCCACAAACTGAAGTCTCTGTGCTTTACAGGGTCTATGCCCTAGTCACCAGCTGAGTGCCTTAGTCACCAGGGCATGTGAGAAACTAAGTTTTTAATGTATTTTTTCCCTTCTGGAATCCTGAAATTGATTTTCCTGTAGCTCAAAGGTATTTTATCAAAGTAGTTATCATCAAGGTTGAAGCCATTTCTTAGTTGCTGGGCTGATCAGGTGTGTACTCTTCTTTATGATATACTAGTACTTTTTATCTCAAAAATATGGATGGAAGGGAAAGTTTGATGGTACTGTTATGTAACTCAGAGTCTTCAATAAAAAATCATATAAATGGACTCTATAACCAGGGTAATGGCAGAGCAAAGAGGAAAAGTTTGGAATAATGGCCAAAATGACTTATAAATAATAAAATTAAAAAGAAAAAAGTTGTCATATCCTGTTTTGTAAACTGTCTTCATTCTATCAAGAAATTTAGTCAGTTGAGCTGCCAGTTTGGTTTACTTCCTTTGCAGGCTCTTTGTCTCAGAATAGCAAAGGGATTTTGAAAAATGGTCATCTTGACCTTGCAAAATCATATTGGCCCAGTGTTTAAATAAAAATGTTTTGACATTCCAGTTTTTGTTGATAATATTCTTACTGGGAAGTGGTAAGTCTAAGATTCATGTGCATTCAGTAGAATGTTTCACTTGGTTTTGTTCACTGTTTTTAAAGGCTTTCTTCTTCTTTCTTTTATTCTTACAAATAAGAATGCATGAGCACAACTCCCATGTGGTTCCTTAATTAGTCAGAAAGATTTTCAGTTCAGCTACACTATATACTTTGCTTCCCAAGAGTTGGATTTAACATGTTAAAGTGGTAGTTCTGCCAAATGTTTTTAAGGCAGGGCGAGCCTAGGACAGGGAATATTTGCAAGATTTTCTGGTAGGGAAACAGCATTATGGTAGCCCTCGATTAGCTTCATGCAGCCTCTTGAGCGACTGTAACACATCAGGATTTTGGCAGAAAGATGATACTTTAAATTCTAAGCTGAGAAAAATACTTTCATGTTAAATGCTGCTATAAAGATAGGGACCAGCAGAGGAAGGGAGCTTAAGGACATTAATTTAATTGGGGAAATAAATAGAATTTTAGCAATTTTAAGTTTCATACTACTGATTTTAAAACTTTATATTTTAATATAGAAATAGAAGATAAGACATGCCTTTCATTCAGTGATGCTTTAGGTATCAATATTTTATTTTATGATGAATTTCCTTCATCTTTATTGTAGCTCTATACATGGTTTCAGGACTGCAGTGTGCTAAAGATTTGTCTCCATCCATCCTTCATTTAGTTCTTTGCTGTTTCTATTTATCATTCAAACACAGGTGACAGCTTCTTGTAGTGCAGTAAAGTGGAGCTATTATTTTCTACTTTCTTTAAATTATTTATCTGTAGATTTAGTTTTTTAGTAAATCTTTGCATTTTCTTTTGAATTTACTCCTGGAATCTCTCTTTCAAGTGAGTTCTGTAGGTTATTTGTGTTCCTTATATGTCACTAGGCATAAATACACTCTGAAGCACTTTCACAGCATAGAGGCTGATGACCAGAGATCCCATAATCTGACAAGAACCCTCAATGGACAAGAATCACTGCATATAAATTCCACCTCCTTTGAACATGAGGATCTATTTGAAATGGTCCTTGAAGAGTATAGTAAAATCAACTGACAGAGACAGATCCTCATCATACAAGAGCCCTGATTTTGAGAACATTCCTGGCTGACAGGAACAAAGTGTGCAAAGGCCCAGAGGTGGTTATCTGAGGAGAATATTGAATTGTTTAGTTTAAATGAAGTGAAAACTACCTTGCTAGGGAAAGTGTCAAATAATAATGGGTTAGGACCCACCTAAGAATAGTTTTGTGTGCTGGAGTGATGAGATTGCACACCAAGGAAAGGATATCCCTTGCAAAACTTTTAATGGACTAGACCTGTTCTACCCACTTATGAAATGAGATCATTAAAAAAAGTAATGTTTTAAATTTGGCAACGGATGTGGTATTGGAACTGTCTTTTTGGAAAATAAATCAGAGCAGTGCATGGGATATGGTGTTCTCCTAATCTAGATTTTAAGGTTCCAAGATCAAAATGATCATAAATATTCACTGATAGAATCATTAACACAAACATATTAAATAGGAATAGGAGCTTCAGGCTTTGAAATAAATAGGAGCACTCATGAATAAAGCTACTGGAAACCACATTATTTTACTAGGAAAAAGAACCCAAATAATCTCTGGTGATAAGAGGTTATATGGGTAAACCATAAATAATCCATTTTTCCATGAAATTCATATTTATTGAATGTTTAAGTTTAGGCAGACCTGGTACTAGATGCCATGCATACAAAGGGAGCAAATAGACATGGTTCCTTCTCTCATCAAGCCTCTTATGTTACAGTGGGTCATGTAGGGAGGGTCATGCCATCTGGTAACAAAATTCATGGAAAGCCACAAATTATTATAAAAAAAATTTAAGTGCTATGAAGGGAAATGTAAAGGAAAATATCAGTACTTCAACTCCTCCTATTTTTTCCCTGTGTCTCCATTACTACTCACAGGACATTTTATTAGTAATCTTTTCAGTTTCCAAAAGTGTTTAGGTCTTTCTGCATAATAAACAAGCTATTTTCTGTAATACCAACTGGTGCCCTACAATGTAACTCAATTCTGACACCATCACCTGGAAACAGTACTTAATTACATTTGCCAAAGCATTTAATAAAGGGTATGGATGACCAGACAGATGAAAGGATACACAAGGCAAGATCAGAGAGGGTCCCAAGAACAGGAGCTTCTTTTCCTTTGTAGTGGAGATGCAGCACCCTTCCACCATGAGTGTGTTCACTGGCTTGGAAGTTCTCCAAAATCCCTGCTATTGGGATGTAATGGATGCATCCTCATGTAGACATGATCAATTATTAACTCTGTTCCTAAGGTATCTACCCACTCTGGAGAAGGGGGGATTGGAGGTGGAAGATTCCAAACTAAACAGCATCATCTAGGAGCCCACGTCCCCTCATAGAACAAAAGATTCTTCTAGTGCTCTTATCTCTTAGGAAATCACAAAGGGTTTTCGGAGCCCTGTGCAAGGAACTGGTACAGAGGCTAATATATATGTATTTTTATTACCTCACCATTATTATAAGAGATTTTAAGACTGACTTCATTTGTATGGGAAGCAGTGGTGGAAGAGTTGGGGGTGGTATAAGCCATCTGTTTGTATATTTGGAATGCGTTATCTAGAATTTTTAATGCATTGTATCTTATCTATCAGTGGTAATTACGAGTCTTCAAACAAATTAATGAAATATCTTCTCTTTACTAACAAGATACCATTATCATTTTTAAAATCCATATATTAAAAGCTTATGCACCAGTCTATTTCCCCTGTCTTTTCAATTGTGATCTGATTATTCATTCAGAATCACTAGCATGGATATTTTTGTCATCTTCAGTGAAAAGCAATTTGTATAATTCACTAACTGAAGTCAATGTTTTCTCTGAAGAATGTGTAAAATGAGATAAGAACTCATACATTTTGAATTGAGTGTATTTATAGTATAAACTCAAAATATAAACAAAGACCTTATATAATTTATAAGCCTTTATAACATATATAAACATTTGCTATAAATCACTGATGGAATTCAGCTTCTTTTTGTGACTATACTAATTATTGACTTAAAGAGTACAATCAGATATTCAGATGATAATATAACTTTGATAATATAGATTATTGTAGTTCATATTAACTCTTTAAAGTATTTTACTATGACTGAGTTAAGTCTTGTCCCCAAATTTAGCAGGAAAGCAACACTTTAGATGCAGATACAGAACTGCTAAAGACAGGTGCATAGAGAGGAATGAGAAAAATGAATCTAAAAGCAGGAGCAAAAATGATGTATAATTGTCCCCAAAAGAATGTACAGTGTTCCCCAAAAGAATGTACAATTAACATTTTCTGCTATAGTAGCTGACATTCTCAAACAGCCACATGGGTCTCATATAAAAAATAATAATTTTAGAATTTTGTTTTTGGTGTGCCCAAACTTTTTATTTTTAATTGCATTCACCATTTAATTCCTCCAGATTTTCAACCAAATTTATAATCCATAAAAAGAAATACAGAATTCTACAAACCACTGAAATTCACCTTTAAATAGGTGGTACCCATTACTTAAAATATAAGGAAAATTTGGAATAGGTGTAAGGAATAATCACTGAAATGTATTTAGATGTTTTGAAGGGTGAAAGGCCTTAATTGCCTAGAAGTTCTTTTTTATTGGAAAGCTGTTCCCTAGTTGGTTAACTCATTCTTCTTGACTTCTTGGCAATGATATTAGAGTCACCTAGTCATACAAGATCCATGAAGTTGTATGTTGGAGAAATTACAAAGTGTAAGAAATTAAATTTGAAAATCAATTCTCTCTTATTTTTATAATGCTTCAGATGACTAGATTCTAAACCTCACAAATTATTTTCCTTCATTTACAGAGAAGTCTGAAAAAATCTAATGGTAAGAAAGATAGATCATCATATCTTATAAAAACATAATATAGTATTCCATTTTACCTGTTTTAGAGATTAACAAATGGAAGCTGAATTTACACAATTCTAAAGAATCATGTAAAAGAAAATAGATTCTTAGAATAAGTACACATTGAACTTACCAGTATTGGAGCATATCTATGAAAAAACATATATATGTTTATAGTTTAAGTGACTATATCATCCAGATTCTATATAGACAGATCAGCATAAATATTTTATTTTAAAAGCTGTTACATTAAGTTTTTGTTTGATGTTTCAAGCATAGGAAAGAAAAGCTTTTCCCGTTGAGGTATCATCATGATTTTACTCTCAATTCACATTTTATAGGTAAGAAGCTTGAGATACAGAAATTAAGTCGAATTCCACATTCAAACACTTTGTGCACTAGCAGAGTGGCAAAGATACTCAACAGTATTACTACTGTCCATCTCATGTACTTCAGAAATATGTATATATAATTCAAGAAGAAATTTTCAAAAGTCCTTTGCATTTTCCTTTCAACTTCCAGAAAATAAACCATGGCATTCAAAAAATACTCCATTGTGAGCTTAAATGCATTGTTCTCTTAGATTGTAGCATTTGCCTAAACATTTCTGTGAAGGTAGTGATTGTCATCTGATGAGCAGGTACATTTTTCCTTGATTGGCACCGGTTTCGTGAACTAGAGTATGAGTGGGCAATGTATCTAAACGTAAATAACTTTTCACTTAAAAAAATATTTTGCCAGTGCAATTTGCATTTTAAAAATTATTTTTTATTGACAGTAAAATGATAATGCATACATTTTCTTGTTCCAGCAATCTTTCTTTTACGTACTTGGTGTGATATAGACGTCATTCAGATGTCTTTGAGAATTGTGAATATACTATTACATCCATTAATCAGATGTTTAGACAATTCTTTCACTTATTTATATGAATATCTTGGCACTGCTCTTGTCTTTATAAACTGCTATCATAGTAGAGTCAAGTGAAACCTGAGTACATAGGTGCCTGATAAGCATTTATTGTTAGAGTCTCTCAACAAGCTCTTAGAGTAGTTATTTTTCTATGTAATCATTGGAGTAACTATGCTCTAACTAGATTATAAAACTTAGGGCACAGAGCATTTCACTCTTTTATAATGCATTAAATCAATTCCATGGATTTTGCTAGAAATTTTACATGTTTCTGAGGTGTTATGTAAATTCAATTTTTTCTACAGTAGAACTATATGGAAATACGATTAGTATCATATTCTTTTATATTTTAATGTTAAAATAATGCTGAAAAAATTAATCATTTCTGGAATTGTCTAAAAATAACTCATTACTTTAAATGAATAAAAATGAATAGGTTTCTTCTTTCCTCATGGAATTTAAATCCAGCTATATAGATTTTGGAGTTATGTACTCATGTTTCAAAATTTTAAATGTTTCTTTTGTCAGGAAAATTAGCACAAAAGTTATAGTGTTTTAAAACAAGAGGCAGTGATTTTAAACATGAAAATATGTAATAGTATAGCCATCTTTAATAAATTAGTGTATTTGAGTGATAATTTTAGCCTTGATTTTTCTACAGTAATAGGAGGGATACCTAGGATATATTGTTTAGTGTACAAACTTTTCTGAAATTATTGCATCATAGATTAGATTTTTTGCTATCTGAGTTTCTTTGATTTTTTTCATGAAATTATAAATTATCTTCAAAGATTAAGTTTTATTAATAATATACCTTATTAATATTAACAGGCATGTTCTTTGTTTCTGTACTTGATAATCCCATACCTATCATTGATATTCTCATATAAATTATTTTTAAGATATTGTATAAGAAATCTAGCTTTGTTTCCTTAAAAAGAGCTCTGCAATATCATAACGACTCTCTTCTAATGGAAAACACTGTATGATTCAAAGTAGCTGAAGATAGATGATAATAATTACTGTGCTTGTGGAACATTTGTCTTCACTGTGCCGTTTTCTCTAGAAAAGGAAATAACCTTTAATATTTTCTAGTTTAACAAAAATTAAGAGAATTAACGTCACTTTGAGCAAGCAACAGATGTCTTAAACTCTTAGTCCCAAAAATTTCCTGTACTGTAAGAAATAAAAAGATTCTCTTGTGATCCTCTGACATGAAAATATGACATAGCATCTATGGTATAAAAAATAAAGTACAGGTCTAACACAAGATAAAGGGAATTCATAGGTAAGGTTTACTGGTGTTAGGATCATGAAATACATGCTCTATTTTTGCCTATGTCTTTGTATGTGTGTGTGGTGTAAAAATATACATAACATAAAATTTACTTTTTAAATACATTTTCTGTATGTGTGGATAAATATATAGTAGGTACTTGAATTAACATAATTTTGTTTTTTGTCATTTGTTCTATATAATGTTGACGAGAAAAAAAGTCTGAGGAGATGTTGAAAGAAGGGACGTTATTTGAGGACTGGCTTTAATATGTCATTTCCTTAAATTTGCAGTTTCCAAGAACTTATCCACAAAATTAAATAAGGACTTACTGTATTCAATAACTCAGAACTCAGGAATTTAGAACATTAATGGATTTTTAACCTCATCACCATTGTAACTTAAGTTTGCCTGCAATGTCTTCTTACCATGCACTAGATATCCATAATATACACAAAAATAATAAATTTATTAATAAACAGTAAATATTTCAACTTGTTCTTTACATTCTTGTCTTTTCACTTAATATTTTAAATACATTTCTATATTTGTCCATTTAAAATGTATTGTCATGAGAATACTTACCACAAGATATACCCTCTAATAAAATTTTAAGTGTTTGCTATATTATTGTTGACTACAGGTACAATATTGTATAGCTAGATTAGATCTCTAGAGCCTGTCTATCCTACCTAATAGAAACTTTATGTCAGTGGATTAATAACTACCCTTTTCCTCCTCCCTCCAACTCCTGACAATCATTCTCATGTCTTTGATTCTACGGATTGATTCTTTTTGGATGTCTCATATAATTAGAATCATACAGTATTTGTCTTTCTGTGATTGATTTATTTAACTTAGCATAATGTCTTAAAAGTTCATCCATGTTCTTGCATATTCAGAAGTTCCTTTTTTTTGAGGCCAATGTATTCCATTGTAAGTATATGACATATTTTTTTTTGTCCATTCTTCTGGTGGTGAAATTTAGGTTGTTTCCATATCTTGCCTATATTGTAAATAGTGCTACAATAATATGAGTGCTAATATTTCTTCAGGATCTTCAGTTGTTATTTTTTTATAAATATCCAGATGTGGGATTTTTGACTCATAAGGTAATTTTGTTCTGAATCTTTTGAAAACTTTTCATTGTGTTTTCCACAGGGAATGTACCATTGTGCATTTCTACCAGTTGAATGAACCATTTTTTAAGATTTACTCATTTTCTCAAGAGCACTTTTTATCTAGACAGTTATAAGATGATATCTCATGGAGGTTTTAATTTCATTGTTCTAATGATTAACTGTTGAGCAATTGCCATTTATGTGTCTTCTTTGAAGAAATGTCTATTCACATCGTTTGCCCATTTTAAATTGAGTTATAGTAGTATTTTTCTTTATCATGAATTGTAAATTTACTTCACTTTTTTTTAAATTGTGGTATATAACAATCACCACTGTCATTTCCAGAAAATTTTAATCATCTCAGACAGAAGTTCTCTACACATAAAACAGTAACTGCTGTCTTTTCTATTTATTATTTTTTGCAACTTCTGAATTTTTCTGAATTTATTTATAGATAATTTATTATTAACTCTTAGATGCATTTATACTTACACTTTTAAGTAGCAGTTGAATAAATTAGCATATATGTCGAAAATGAAACCTGAGATTGGTCAATAAATGCTTCGAGGTGCTACTGAAACCCCTTAGTGGTTTCCCTTATAATAATTATTAGCCTAAGCTTTCTTCATACTTATTATATAGATTTATAATAACCATGATTTTTTTTTATGTTTTTCTGTGAGAGGCAAATATAAAGCTAATGGAACTTTCAATAAAACATTCAAGGCACTCAAAAATATCTCATTGCTTTGGATTAATTATGCAGATAACATCTGCATTTATTTTTGTTTTACTATTGTTTCAGATTTTACCCAGGACAAAATGTAAGGCTATATTGATTAATTATTTTATTAATTCTCTTGTTATTTGAAATAAACTGCAAGTATGAAATAAAGCTTTATTTTGGACAGTTATTTGTTAGCAATTTGTTATCACTTTTTATGAGATCTTTTAAAATATGAGCCCATAGTTCAGAAACACTTCTAAATATGCCAAATATGTTTGTCTCTCTTTGGCGATCCAAAGCGCTTTGTCTTTGAGCAATGCTTAAAAATATAATTCATTAATATATAGTACTGGTTGGTGATACAGAGTACAGAAGGAAATCCCCTTTCTTAAAATTATCTAACTTTCTTTTATTCTTTATATGATTTTCTGGGCTTATGCTAACAATTATTTTTAACATTAAATGCCATTTTTCTCTACAACCTCTTGGAAGGAATTCTTCTACACTAGATTTAGGTTTATAGCTAGTTTGTTATGGCATTTCGTGTTTACATAATACCCAGTCAATCATACAGCTATCTGATTTCTGACAATCTCAAGTAAGTCTTTCATAAAGTTAATGATAAGTATTCTAAAACACCCTGAGTCTTAGGGAAAAGGGTGTCTATATGTAGATATAAGAAGTGTTTTTATTGTTAGGCTTCACAAATACATATTATCTCTTTCCTTGGTTTTACCAAAGCCTGTTAATTTTGTTCTAGAGAGTTAGAGCAGGACTTCTGACAAACAAGACTGTAAAGAAAACTGCATTGTGGGTGATTGTGTGCAAAGCAGATCCCTATGTTTCTGAACAGTTTGAGTTTCAAAGAATAGATCAGATCACAAGGAAAGGAGCTAGAGAAACACCAGCAATACTAGGTAAGGACAGTTCATTGGAAAACTTAACAGTTCTGTACAATGTAGAGCTGGATGGATAAAAAACAAAGTTAAGCAGAAGCAGTAGGAAAAGCAACCTAGAAATATGGAAAAATCCAGCAGGAACTACTGTACTATGTATAGTATAGGAAGTGCTATTCATGATGATTATCATGAATCATCAAGAGTAATTTAAATTATATTCAGTTTGCTCTATTTGTTCTGTCCATGAAGTAAAAGGTTTGAAATTGATTTTGAATCAGAGTTCTAAAACTGATTTAAGAAGGGCAGAGATGTCAAACTTTGATATCTCTGGGGCAACAGTATCTTTGTGTTGCTTTTTGGTTGCATTTTTCAAGTTTTTTTTAAAGGCTTTAATTTTTAACCCTTTCCTGTTTGAACTTCATTGACCAGATTCACAAGTGTCCTTAACTTGTTTGGTCATAATTTGGGAATTTTTTTTTTCATACCACTCTATGTCCTTTCCATTTAGTTCTGAAATTTACTTTCTGTAATTTCTCTTACATCCTTTTACTAAGTGCAAAAACAGAAGACCTACAAGGTCATACGTGACCTAGTCTCCTAATACCTCTCCTATGACTCTCATCCTTTACATGAGTTTCAGTTCGAATCTACTTGTTACCTTTAGTTCTGCAAATGCAGGGAGATTATAAGACCATCACAGAAGACAAGGAATAAATATAGTCTATTGCCCCGCATTGTCCATTTCTTGGATTCACTTCTTCACTTTGCATAGCCAACAGCATCCAGTTAATTGCCTGTCTTGACTTCTCATGAGTCTTGACTGATCTTCATATTGTTTCTTAAAGAAACATTGGCCTTGCAGTAGGTCCTTCATCTCTTGGTAAGCAGATGCTCTCACCTGCTGCTAGGACATTTGCCTTTCTGATGAAGTTTGGATCCTTTTATAAATTCCATAACTGCTTTTCTGAAAGTTTATCTGCTTCCTTGGTAACTATATATTATGTTTATGATGCTGGTTTACCATCAAAATCACACTCAAACCAATATCAATAGATAATAAATCACTATCACTTCAAACTATAGTTGTTTATGTTACATATGTAAAGTTATATTCAAAAATCCATATTTCTTAGGTTGATAAGAACATAAATCTGTGTGCTGTATATGTATATTTTCTTTTTAAATCAGACATGAATATTCACTTTTGTTAAATTCCAAGACTTTATGCTTTTATTCTGCAGTGTTATCAGCACCTTTTACTAACATCTTCTTATTCTCTGATAGGTATTTACTAAAGATTTTTATAGTAATTATATAATGTAATATCTCATATGGATTAGCACAGGTTAATTGTTCTGTGGTGAAAGTGACAATTGATCAAGACTTGGGTCTGAAGTATTGATTTTGACGGGTTGCATTTAATATGTATGTACTGCTTCATTGCTTCCTAATGCTGCATCATGTTGGACTTGACAAATATTATAATGCATTCATCTCAATCTTGTTTTATATTGTGCACTTAGAGAAAATTACACTTTTAATTGTACAGAATAGCTTCCTTAGAATTATTCATTTTGATAATCAAATTAATCCTAAGGATTATGAATTTAAGTGCTATAAAGATCGTTTCTTCATCAGATATGTTGGCTTCTCCATGATAATTTGCTGGCGAATCAATAATAGATTGTCTTTTTAAAATTATTCTCCTGGTGATATTTACTCTCAGTAAATGTTGTATATCCTCAGATATGCAGGTGGTTTAAATTTGAGCAGTCATGGACACTGAAGTCAAAACATTTGTATTAAAAATAACCTTCACACACTTTCAAAAGTGAATCAAGCTATTAATAATTGCTAAGGAATATTTTGTTCCGAAATAATGAAGAAGAATATCAGTGATTTTTAAACAGTGTTCTTAGTCTCAAACTATTCATCTTTTTAATGCACTTATACAGGGCTTATGTAAATAATTTATTGCCCATCACTAAAAGCTTGAAAAAATGGTTGAAAGTGACAGAAAGAGAATATTGTGTAATATACTAGTAAAAGACATGTTCAACTATTAATTGATAGAGTTAATATATCTTCCCAATGGATGCTCAACAAAACAACATTTGCATATTTTTATTGAATAAATGAATACATACATAACATAGCACATAGAAAGTGAGGACATTATGTGGTACAATACATGCACCTAAATTTAAAACAATTTTACTATTTTAATCACTGTATACTAATACAATTTATTATTCTAAAAAACATATGGGTAGCCTTTAAGATTTAAACTTGGTGTAATTTATCTCTATGTTTATGACTAGTGGGCTTCATATTTTAGGGGTCACGGTGTTCTTCACCATGTAATTGTTTTAATTGAATGACAAATCACTTAAGTTAAAAGTTAAAAACTAAGTTATGGTTCTTTCAGCTACATCAAAGAAAGCATATCATTATAAAAGCAAAAGACTAGGAGCTTTGTGATAATGAGTGTTTGCTTTTTCTGTCGTTAGAATTTTTTAAGCGTTTTTAAATAATGTTACATATATTTGACCTGGATTTTTGCTAGAATTTTAAAAAATTTAATAAAATTGGGTTACCAATCAAAGCTAAACAATATTGTCTGCAAAAAAGAACATTGTAGAATATGTAACTAATCTATTCACAAATATTGAACACCTACAGCTTGTGTGTCACCGTGTTGGAGAATAGAGCTACAGTGGTTAGCAGATACCTTGTTGCATATAGTCTGCAATAGAATCATCCTGCCTTCAAGGACCTCATCATTAGCAGAGAAGACAGATAATTTAATAAGCAATTATTGTAATGATAAAAGAGTTAGGTTATGGGCTTGGTGCTATGGAAGCATAAAAAACCCATATCATCTAATCCAGATCCTTACTGCAGTGATTTTTCAATAACTAGAATAAACATTATCTAAGACATTGTATGAAATGCCAAGCATCCTATCTAAGCCCATACATACTGCTTTATATATGAATGCATTTAAGTTAACAGTATCTCTGTATTATTTGAAGGCATGTTAAAGTTTGAATGAAGTATTAGGGAAAAATGCTCAAAGAAAATGACATGAAAATGAGCTTCCATTTCTCATTTGTGGAGAATTGAGGCAAAATGTGTTGGAAACCAAGAAATGAGTGTCTTCTGTACCAGATACATGGCTTAAGCTGCTGACTGGACAGAGTGTGTGGCGGGGAGAAGGGATACTATTTCAGTTTTGAATACATTGTATTTGATGTTTGCTGGGACATGTTTTAAAGATAGATGTTTAATGAAAGATGGCCACATTAATCTAGAAAACTGGGGTTAGTTTTCTGTCAGAGTAATTGACTGGGAGATTGGAGGTATATTGATAGTAACTGAAATCATGAGTAGGAAGGATGGCTCAAGGAAAATATGTAAGGTGAAAAGAAGAAAAAAAGGCACTAGGCGTAGTCTGTGAAATCAACAACATATAAAGATGTCAACAAATATTTCAAGGAGCAGAGAGGAAAGTGGAAACAAGAAGAGTATACAAATGGTTCCCAACTTACAATGGTTTAACTTATAATTTTTCAGCTTTACAATGGTGCAAATGTGATGTGTTTTCAATAGAAGCCATACTTTGAATACTTGTGATGAATGGCAGTGACATTGAGTCATAGCTTTCAGTCAGACACAAGATCGGGAGAGTAAACAACCAATATTCTACAGTGTAATGTGTTGTCAGCATTTTGGGGATATTGTGTTTTGTGTTTTGGCACCCCATATGTCTTCAAAACACCTATCTACATCTCTTACTTCTGGTGAGAAGAGAAGGCAATTACTCTTGAAATAAAAATCATTACAGTTTCCCAACTGAAGGCTGATATAAGTGTTCTGAGCATATTTAAGGCCCTGTAGTCTAAGTTATGATGTTTTGCAATAGGGATATTTAATAAATTTTGACTTACGATGTTTTCAACTTGTGATGGATTTATCAGGACATAGTTCCATCTAATTTGAAGAGCATTCATATATAGAGAGAAATGAAAGAATAAGATGTCTTTCAGAGGAAGGAATCAAGAAATGTTGTTAGAATTTGGGCTGTCCTACAAGAGCCTAAAAAAGGATTCAGGTGTAGATATTGGAGAGTAATTCGAAGAAGCCGAATGGGGAAATAGAATAAGATTGGTGAAAAAGGAAAACCAAAAAGTATATTTCATTGAGTTGTTTTCCAAAATAGTTAAGTGGCATTTAATTCTACTGAGATCCTCTGAGGAACTGTGAAGAATGCACCTAGAATTCTCTCCAAAGCCTGAGAGGCTGTGGCATCAGTCAATACAATACAGTCTCTCATTGATTAAACATTGTCCTGAGAAATGTTCCCATTTTAAACCTCTCCCCATCTCCAAACTACCTACTACTTGAATTTGAGCTGTGCAGGTTTTCTAGGCTTCTCAGAAAGTCTTGAAACAGAAACCCTTTGATGACTTTCCACCATAGGTATAATTGAGGTCAGAGATAGGACAGCTTGAAAGGACAGAGGTTGCATTAGGCCTCAATAGTGTCTGCTACTAAGTGTTCGATGGAGTACAGATACCTAATAAGACAATTTTGCCAAGTATTTTGTAAATATCATGGTAACCACTGGGAAATCATAGAAACGTAAGAATAGACTAGAAGGAATCAAATTAATTCAGTGTTTAGAGATTTAGTGAGAATTAGTGAGATAATGAGTTTAACTCATTCTTTCAAGATGCTTATTGAGAAAGGGATGGAGAAAAATAGAGTGGTAGACAGAGGACTGCTTCTGAACACTTGAGAGCCATTTTTAAAGACAGAGGTATCATGTAGTGAATAAGAGCACAGATTATGGATCCAGATTGTCTAGTCTTTAACACTAACTAGTTGTGTGACTTCACACAAATGATTTAAATTCCCTGTGCTTCAGTTTTGCCATCTGTAAAGTGAGGGTAATAGTAGTAACTTTATAAGGTGTTGTGAGGATGAAATGAGTAAATATGAGTAAACATTTTTGTTGAGTGCCTGGAAAATAGTTGATAATATCGAATATTTAGATACTATTATATCTATTTTGTTATTTTTTAATTTTAACTCACTTTATGCTTTCATAAACAAAAGGGCAATTGCCTCCTAATATTGAAAGAGCTCATTCTGGATGAATGAATAATAATTTTTATCTGATAGCGTATTTTGTAAAACTTTTGAGATCGTCTGGTAATTTGTAATTTTGATATTTTGCAGTCCAAGTAGAGACATATTACCTATCATACAGTTTTCCCACATCTTGAAAGCTGTCACTCTCCTATAGAGATCCATGTTTCATTACCTGGCTTTCAAAAAAAGGTGAAAAAGAATGATGCAAATATGGAAGAATCTCACCCAAACTTCTATAGAAAAACTAATTTTACAACAATCTGCTTTTCTTCATGTACCATTTGCCTTTAATTTTTTGCCTTTTAAATTATTGGAAGGCAATTTATAAATATTATTATACCTTTATTATTATGTGACTTTGTAGTGACTACTGCTTAAAAGAATTTCAAAATACAACCAGGAATCCAGTTTTGCTGAAAGAAAACTTTTCCCTCACTAAATATGAATTAAACAATTTTCTGTGTTTATAGTTTATTTCTTAAAAATGAATCCTTCTGCAAATATTTTAGAATAATACTTGATAAACTCATTTACATATAGCCTAATATTTTATAAATATTTAAAGAAGGATTTATTTTAAAATATAACCATAAAATAGAAATTATAATTGTCATGTAAAAAATGGCAATAATAAAATTTTCTTTGGTAGAAAGCAAGATAACCTATTCATATATTCAATGATGATTGGCTTAAATATTAAAAAAACAAAAGCAATTGATGATTGACATAACTTTGTGGTGCAAATAATTTTAAGTACTTTCTTTTCCTTAGTTATTACTATAAAATATTTGAATCCTAATTGTAATCATTTAAATATAAAATATATTTCAGTGTTTCATTCTGTAGGATAATTGTTGTTTTCACAATGCTCTATTTAGATTGGCAATAAGACATGTATTTTAATTAAACTAGGTTTTTAAGCTGTGCTAATTAATGATTTCCTAGTAATTACTTATAACTAGAATCATGCTATAATAGCATAACTAAATTATGCAGTGGTTTATATTAAAACTATAATTTAATCTTTTAGTCATTAAATACCATTTACAAAGATATTTTATTCCTGTACTTTTCCAAAAAAAACTAATCCAAAATAAAAATATAAAAAATATGTTTATAGAAATAAGAATTAGAGGTATATTACCTTCAAGACCACTAGGTATATTTAATTTTTTAAAAAGGGGCTTATGATAAGGATAACATTTATGTCGAACAAAATTGTATTAATGTCAGGTAATAAAAGTGCCAAAAAACTCTCCTGTATTAATAATCTCTAGGATGTAGCATAAAGGTGTTTGGTTAGTATGCCTTTTCTTTCTTTATTATTCAGTATTTTGAAAGTTTGAAATATATTACATTTCTTTAATGAATGACCTGCAAGAGAACTTATTTTCACCAGTTGAAATCAATTGAAAGAGGATTTGCGTCCTTATGATAAAAGAAGAAAAGTGAAAATATCATTCCAAGTTTGCTTTGCAGCCAGCTGTTCTAGAGACTGCATGCTCCCTAAACAGAGAGGGTGTCTCCCTCAAGCTCCTTCCTGGGGAACTACTTCATAAAGTCTTTGGATTTATCAGGCCATTCCTGTTTTTACTGTTAGTCTGGTTTGGGACTTTGCATGTTGCTTAGTAGGATTTTATAGATTTCTGGAGGCTAAGGATGCTAGAATTTTTTCCACATAAATAATCAACATTTGCTTCTTTGCCTTATGCCATTTCTACCTACAAAAAAACTCCTCATAGGAACTAACTCTCTATTTCCAGGTAGAGGAAGAAATATGTACCTTGAATACTCAGTATTTGTATTTGTAAATATTAAGAAAAGGATATTCCTAGTCATTTGTTATAAAAGTGGTAGAGTTTTGGCTAAGCATCTATTATAATATATTATGTTTTTTTTAATCAACAAATTGATCTTAGAAATAAAAGGTAGAAATTCAAATTCCATCTTAAGATACCTGAGAGCATTCACTATTTTCTTCAGAGACTATGCTCACTGTGGCAAGGAAACTGACTTCAGGTAGTGATAGTTAATTATTTCTAGAATCAGTGGAGTCTCCTTACCTAAAAGCTTTGAAATAATAGTTATACTTATGTCCTATGTTGCACACAGACATTCCACAGGTTAAAAGTGGGCATGCTTCATTGTGAAAGATATCTTTACATAACATTCATTATTTTACAGTAATCCAATGCTCCCTGAGGGACACTTCAGCAAAAATTTACAGATATTCAGTGTTTCACAGATTTGAAAACTGGAGTTAGAACATAAACTGAGCATTCCATATTATTTAACTAGTGATAAATAATTTATTAATTTTAATTTTATATATTTTATCTTCTAATAAAATGATAAAAAGGACAACTTTCAATCCCTTTAACCTAGGAATATCTGGTATATAACATCATAACATCATGCCTGTAGATGTGAAGACTTACATATTTTTTTTAGTTGTACACATGGCTATATTGATGATGGGAAAATATATTTTATTTTCCAATGGAATCCATATTTAGTAGGGAACACATTTTAACTCCCAGAGTAACCACCGTATGTTCTAAACAATTAATTAGCTATTAAGTTCCATAAGACAATAATTATATCCTATAGCTCTTCTATACTTTCTACTGTTTGCCTCCTGAAAAGACTAGTTACTGAATAAAGTCATACTTTTAGGAATTTTTTCAAAATTTGAATAGAAAAGGAGTAGCTGAAATAAGAAGACAGGAGAGCTGCTGGTAACCAAGCAAATATTTTATTTAATATTTATATACTTTGTATACTTTTATATACTGTTTGTATACTTTGTATATGTTTTTATTAGCTTCTCTATTTTCCTAATTGCCACAAACATGTTTAGGATTATAAGAAGACAGTTTCTCTTTTCCAGTCAATGATTTTCTCCTGTTTACAGTTGTTTAGCATAAAACATTCAGACAGAAACCTCAAACTCTTAAAGAACAGATTAATCCAAGCTGTTTGCAATAAATTAGAGTTCAGTACCATATTTAATAAATAGTCTCTGAATCTGAAATAATAGTAACTAACAATAATGAAATACTAATCCCAAATTTTAATCCATTTGGGAGAAGCTCCCTGTCATCCTCCCTTAATATCATTATTACAATTAAAAAGAAGCAGGAATCACATTCTGTCTTCTTTATCCACAGAATTTCAGAAAGTGTTTAACAAACTAGCTTTTAAATCAGTCAGTTTTTGAGAGTTTGTTATGTACAAACACCTTTGCAGATTCAGTGGTAAACAAAACTAGCAAGGACACTTAACAAGTAATTATAGGTGATCTTAACATAACTAAGGAGTAAACTCAGTACCATGTGTTTTTTGTGTGAGTGTGTGTACGTGTAGACAAACCAAGAAAACTTTAAGATGGCTAAATCACAGGATACTTCTTAAACATAATGACTTTTGAGGGGCGAATTAAAGGATAAATTAGCTGAAATCTGTGTTATGAAAGATCATTCCAGATAGAGGAAAAAGCATAAGCATCCAAATACTAGGATAAGTTTAGGAATATATAAGAAATGTAATACACAAGGCAGCGTGAACAAAGAGAATATGTATGCCTGTATACATGCATGTGTGTATGTATGTACATCTTCTACATACACACACACACACACACACACACACACACACACACACACAGAGGAAAGTAGGGGAGGATAATGTTGACCAAGGAAATTGAACTTTATCGTGATGCAATGGTAAATCATTAAAAGGCTTTAAGGCAAGGAGTGATAATAAGATTAGCATTTTTAAAGGTTATCTATATAGAGATTGTAGAAAATGTATTAGGGTCACAAGAAGGAATGTTTAAAGAGATACAGAGACTTATTAGAAAGCTGAGGGACTTGGGGAGATAGCTAAGGTAAATGAATAGGATTATAATGGTGATAATTGAAAATGAAAAATTACTGATTTAGATAGGATTACATGAACCTCTTTTATATTTTAAGAACAGATAAAGGCAGGAGTAAGGACAAGTAGGCAGACAGGAAGACAGGGAGAGGAGGAAGAAGCGTTTTATTTATTTTATTTAGTTATTCATTCATCTTTATTATTCCCTCTAACCTCTGGATGCAAACCCAGGTCCTTGGTGTATCTGTGGCCTGTGCTGGCCAGAGGAAGCCAGCTAAACTTAACTGCTAAACCACTAGGGTGCTACTGAATAAACTTTTGAGTTTTTGTTGTTGTTGTTGTTGCTTTTAAGGAAAAGTACAGGCAGGAATGAAGATGAGTAGGCAGACAGGCAGGAAGAGAAAGGAAGAAGAAGCTCTTTATTTAGTTGTTCACATTGGCTGTTCCCCTGACCCCGGGTGTTAAACCTGGGACCTTGGGATGTATGTGGGACTGCTCCCAGGTGTCCCAGACCATGAGCCCACTAGGGCGTACTGAACTTTTGATTTTATATATTCCAGAAACAGTTGCATTTGTATCTTTGTATTTTGTAAATCTATTCATCATTAATGATTAAATGTATCAAGTTATCTTTTGTAGATAGTATATTATGAAAACTAACAGAAACTGCCACTTTCTCATTTTTGACTTTGTCAGCATATGAATAGATTCTATCGTCAGTTTAATCCATTGTCTAGCTATAGCCATCTGTCTTCTTAAATAATTTTGTTTTCTTTTTCCTAGGAATAAAGATAGAACTTTTCCAGTACAGCTGCAAAGCAACTTTATCTTATGCAGTGGTCTCATAGAGAAATGAAACTTCTTTCCTTATGGGCCACCTGCATAAGTGGCCACATCCACTCAATCCCAAGTCTCTAGAAGTGGGTTAGCAAGCACACCAAGGTTAGGTAGGCATACAGATTCTAAACACTTAGGGAAAATTAGCCAAATCCTCTCAAGGATGCACTAGAAGCCACTTACGCAAAGTTGGTGACATTGCCACATAAATTAGAAATGCCTCAAGTAACTATAAATATATGTGTGTGTGTATGGATATATCTGTACGTGTATATTCATATAAATGAATACATACATACATATGCATTATATATATATATATATATATCTCCTTTGAGGATACTAGTGTCTAATAGGAAATTCCAAAGATATATGAATGTTACATAATATAAAAATCTATGTAGGATAATTTGAAGAAATATAGTGGGTTGCTGTTTCTTCTTACATATATTTAACACTAATTTAGGTGTGTCACCAATTACCAACTAAAATTATAATAATAGTGAGCAAAGGGTCGGTAAACCTAGATCTTCTAGTCAGAGCTAAGTTGTCAGAAAAAGATTTGAGACAATTTTTCCACAGTTAATACATCAAATATGTTTTGTTTAAGAGAAAAATGTTATTCCAGTTTCTTTATCCAGTTATATTATCTGCTATTTTATTTGTGCACAATTTTACCATATATACAATGAATTTGGGAGGGTAATTTTTTTCAAACGTGATTTCATGATCTCCTACATTAAAAACATTGAGGGAATACTTCTCAAAGTTTAATGGGTATTGAATTATCTGGACATCTTTTTAAGATGCGCAGTTGATTTTATAATTTAGGGTGAGGTCTGAAATTCTTATTTTCTAATAAGTTCCCAGGTAATATCCGTATTTCTATATTCCTGTTTGTGTAATGAGATCTTATTTTAGTGTGTATATGGGTATACTAATGATGAAAAGCATATTCATCTATGGAATTCATCTCTAGTGTTAAACCAGTAAATCTTTATTCTCAAAGTATATTCACTACCCTAAGTCCTATGCCCAATCAAATTTAAGAACTACTTGGTTAAAGGTACTTAAATGTCTGAGTTAACGTTCAGCTATAAAGTTATCTGGATCAGATTTCACCCTGAAATTCTAAATTCCGAATTGAAAGCTAATAGATTTTTTTTACTTTACAGGACATCTGTGTTACTGTAGTATCTATGACTTGCAAACAGCTGCCAAGTTTACTTCCTCTAGATTTGAATTTTAACTTGGTCTGATCTTCTATTATAAAGGTCTTAAATGAACCTTTTGAACTATCCAAAGTTATGAGATTTTTTTCCTCCAAATAGAATCAGACAACAACCTCATATTGTTTTACAGCTCAACAACAGCAAAATATCCAAAGTAATATGGTCACTTTTTTTTTTTTTCTTATTCTATTACCGGCTTCTCTGGAACTGTATTTAAATTCACTCTGAATTCCTTCCAAGCGTCCTCTCCATAACATCTCAGTTTTTTACAGGAAATGTTTACCTAAGTAAATTCCTTGTACAGTATGTGGCAGAGTAAGTACAGTAGCACCTAGTACATTACTTCCTTCTCCTTAAATAATTTATTTAATTGAACATTCAAATATTATTGCATATAATACAGCAAAATAACATGAAAAGTGTCATACAACTTAATGATATTTTCTAATTTCCTTTTCCTTTCTTTACAGTATAAGCAAGTGGAACAATACATGTCATTTCATAAGTTACCTGCTGATATGCGTCAGAAGATACATGATTACTATGAACATAGATACCAAGGCAAAATTTTTGATGAGGAAAATATTCTCAGTGAACTCAATGATCCTCTAAGAGAGGTAAGATGTATAGCCCTCAGTCTCCATAGTGCATGAGAATAGTTTATTTTCTCTTTTCATTTTAATTATGCAATTACCAGTTATGACACTAATCAAAAGAAAAATCAAAACTGAATGTTACAACATCTTTTTGTTCTTATTCTCCCTCATATTCTTCCATATACAGGCTTTTATGTTTTTTGGAAAGTACTGGAAAATTGTTCTTCTAACTATGATTTTTAATAACTACTTCTTTTCCTGTATCTATAGTTACCAAACTCCTTCCTATAACGAACTTCATTCTCCACATATTAACAATCTTCCATACTCTCAAATAATGCTTCTTATATACTGTTTCTTTCTTTTGATTTCTATTTTCTTCCCATCTTCATTTTCCCTGTTCATCTCTTGTATGCCAATTCTAGACTGACCCGATCAGCTGTGAGTGATTCTTTGCCTTGTTACCTCACTAAAAAACATTGTTCTTACAGCAATAACCATCTTTGTGCTTTGTACCTTCTCTCTGTTCCTTCCAGAGTTTTACCTCTGCCTACTAAAATCCAGGTCACCACAGATTCTAGATTGCCCATATTTATTACACTACTTTACTCATTCTAATTCCTTTTACCATCAATCTTCTCAAAAATTACTATATAATCATTGCATTGTGATTTGATTTTCACTTCTTTACTAAAATTGTTTTCTTAAAAGTTATTAATGACCTGTTTTTCATCAAATACTTCATAAACTATAGCCAGTGTTTTTAAAGTGTTAATGAAGTACATATCACGAATCTCTAAATTGGGCTTCTTTAACACAACCACTACTGAGTCATTAACTTTTCATTCTGCCCTTTCTGAATTTATTTTCTTCTCCTTGTTTCATCTCACATGGCAATTATGTAAGTATGTAATTTGTGAAATTGT
This sequence comes from Solenodon paradoxus, assembly GCA_004363575.1. NCBI lineage: Eukaryota > Metazoa > Chordata > Mammalia > Eulipotyphla > Solenodontidae > Solenodon > Solenodon paradoxus. The sequence continues at coordinate 614,365 of RJWH01000439.1, forward strand.
AGTTTATCGATAGTTTGTATCTGTAAGTTATTGTCATAAATATTACTTGCATTTTTGTTATATACAACTTTATAATTTGAAGCTTCTATCTGTGAATTTACAACTGAAATTTATTTTGCCAATGTTTTCTGAATGAACTAAATAAAGTTTCTGATGTAGCATGCCATACAAACACATATTGTGTTTGTGGTTAATGAATTTTGACTATAAATAGCACTATAGTTTAATAAGCCCACTATTCTAAGTTTATTAAACATTTTCCATTCTTGTCAAAGAAAGATCCAATCAAGAAAAACAAACGAACTTCAAACAAACTTCATAAACTCTATTTTCTTAAATGTTAGATAGATAAAATTTTAACATTCCATCACTAAACCATTTCTAAACCATTTATCTTTCAAAGTCTTTCTGTAAAAGTTTTATTCTTTCACTCCTGTCCTTTGAAATATAAAACTAAGGTCCTGGTTTGAATCTTTCTGTGATCTGCTTTCTGTGATCAATCACTAACTGCTATCAATTCATCATGCTAATATATTTCACACCTATGCCGTTGTTTCTTTCCCCAGTGCCATCGCCCCAACCTTATTCTTCTCATGTGGACTGTGTACACTGTTTCCTTAATTTGCCTTCAAGTCTTTGGTATGTTTTCTTTAGTGATGCCGGGTACATCTTCTTTTACGTATACAAGCTGGTCATTTCTCTACCCTGAGATTTTTAGTCTTTACTGATTAAATCAAATAGAGCCTCATTAGGCTCATATTTCAGATTTCCTGTGTCTTACCTCCATTGAATTTCCATCTTTTCTTTTTTCTGCTATCCTACATGTTCCAAATTGGCCTGCAGCCAAACAGTGCAACTTGCTATTTAGCAAAAATCAATTATAATTTCTCACCATTGCGTCATATGTTTTCCAGAAATGTCTCTCATCTATTGGAAAAATCTAGTTCAAATAATGCTTCTTTATTTATAGCTTTTTTGACTTTCTAGAATAGATCATTTTTAACTCTGATCCCCAGTACATAGTGTTCAGAACTCGTGTGTGCTCCTTATCCATTCATTCTATTATTTTTTTTCACATTTGTTTTGCTACTTTGTCTTGAAAGTTACCTAAGAGCAAAGGTTATTCATAGTTTAATTTTTCTTGATATTTCTACCACATGTAGCACATACTAAATTCAAACATATTTCATTCCTTCATCATTTCATTTTGGTAGCAGAAGGAAGTAAATATCTGCTGTTGATTATCTTATATTGCTTACAAAATTCTCAGTTATTTTAGAATGTATCAATCTCTTTGCTTTGAGGAACATTTTTAATTTAAAAAAACAGACTGTTGGTAGTGAACTTAAGATATTCTATACAGATAATGATTTATGATGACGGGCACCTTAAGCCTATATAATCTATTATAATGCCCCTTCATTAATATTAAATGTTTTAAAATATTTTTTAAAAGTAATATATCTTTATTCTATCAATATACTTTGATTAGCTCTGTGTTGGATTACAGAATTTGTTTTAAATCCAAATTACCTAAATTGAAGGTCAGAAGCTTAGTATTCCAGAGCCAGGTTGTGTTCTCTGGATTTAAATGTAGGGTAGGACAGGCCTAGAAACAAAGGTAACCCAATAAACAGTTTTAGGGAGTAATATCAAATCAAAAAAAGGAGAATACAGTAAGACTATGGCTTTATTTAAAATGAAAAGGAAAAAGTAACTATTCCAACATAAAATGCAGAAAATGGAAAGGAGACAGAAGAAGTAAGTGTAAAAATTTCTCTTGCCAAATTTTGATTTATTATTATTTTAGTGGGAGTAGGAGGGAAATTCTGCTTCTCATTTTCACTCCCTTAAAAGCCATTGAAAGACATGCTTAAATTTCCTCAACAACTTTAACTATTCTATCATTGAATTATTATTAATGTTCCTTATATGTTCAAGTGACATGGTTCATTTTCATCATCTTTAACATCAAATCCTAACATACACTCGTAACTTTTCTCCCTGCCTTTGATCTCAATTAGCTCAAGTGCATCCCATCTCATGGCTACCATAGAGATGATATAAAACACAAGTTAACAATGTCACTCTCTTCTTGGAACTTGATCATGGCTTCCTATTCCCTGCAAGAAGCAATCTAAACTTCTTGACATGGCACAAGAGATGTTCCATAGTCTACTTCCATCTTTATTTCTTTCTCTGTTTTTTAAATTAATTTTATTGAAAGAACATTGCATTATAACATTATACAGGTTTAAGTGAACATTATTATAAATTAGTATCTGTATCTAATACATTAAGTTTATCACCACTAGTCCAGTTCTTCCTTCATGCTCATGCTTCTGTTATGACAGAGTCTCCAGACGGCGTGGAACTCGAAACAGAGAAAATAGAACTTTATTGCAAGTGCTGGCTCAAGGGTGTTGTTACCCAAAGCTGAGCAATGGGGGGCCTAGGGAAGCTCCTTTTTTACTCTGAGGTAAAGATTCATCTCCTTGGCTACGTGTGGTTTCTACTGGCAACTCTTATCAAGTATGTACAGCTGTAGAGTAGGGAGGCTATGCTTGTTTGTCCTTGGTCATGATAACAGGACATAGCTGCAATCTCTGTAGAACAGGGCTTAGCTAGCTACAGCCTCTATAATACGATAACAGGACGTAGCTGCAGTCTCCATATTACTGTGGAAAATTCCCCTTTAGCATTGGGATCAGGGTAAGGTTTTCTACCATACTTTCTTAACAGGGAATAGCTGATAATTCCCTGGGGGTGGGGGAATACTATTGATTATGTCTTTGCTTTTTTTTTAATGCCACCCTGTTTTCAATCCTTTCTACTAAGTACACCTACTATTTTCTGTTAACCACTTTATCAGACATGACCTTCTTTATACATTTCTCTTACCATATGTTTCTAACACTGTATTTATCATTTATTAGTTTATTGTTTGTCTCAAGACTCTAAATTTTTTAAGGATAGGAACTTTCTTAGTATCATTGCATCTCTAGTGACTGGTGTATAATGGGAACTCATTAATGAGTGAATGGTTTACTTTGACAGAATTATGAATGAAAAACACAATAGGAATCATGGCTACTTAATAAAATTAGAGATCCTAGAAGTGGAAGCATGAAATGCTCAGATCTTAACACCTTCAAAGGTGAAAACAACAGTCTCCCTTTGTTCCCCTTCACTTCTTCTGGCATCAGAATAATAAACAATTCTAAATGTAATGTTACACTGGGAATGACTTCATTAGAAGGAAAACAAAATGAGTAAAACAGGGAAGGTTTGGCAGAGAGATAACAAAATTCAGTATTTGCATAAAACTTGAATCTAAAATCATCAGATACGTGTTTTAAACAAGCATTCATTGGGAATAAGGAAAAATACATTTGTTCTTTATTAGCGTTTTGTGTATTTGTTATATTAAAATCATAGTGATCAAATTATAATACTAGTAAAATACATCATTCTAACTTTCAAAAACTGCATTCCCCTTAGAAGGTGAGTCATAAATTTATACATTGGTGTTATTTTGCTCACTGTTGAGCCTCTAGTATCTAGAAGGTACCTGGTACATATAACACATTGAATGATTGTCAGTGAATGTCAAATGAGCAGATGTTAGAATGCTTAAAAAAAGGGAAAGCTGGATTATTTGGTATGTATTTTGTAACAAAATGTAAAAATATAAGATGTGCATTGTGTGCACATACACACAGCATGTAGAATAGCTAATCATATATTCACTTTTGAATCAACATTCTTGTTACAGTGCATCAAGATTTTTGAATAAAAATGCTTAATTGTCCAAAAGTCTCATTTTTATGAAAGCATTTTGCATGCTTTGGGAGTCAAATGTATATTTAAGAATAGAGATTTCTGCTAATGCAAGTCTAGATAATCAGGAATGTATGAAAGTTAAGAATAAGTCAAATTTCAGACTCTCAAAACTTACACAAAAGACCTATTGCTGAGATGAAAATTCAGTATCTTAAATGGAATTTAGCATTGTGAACAAAAGAAATAATAAATATTACTATTAAAAACATATATCCGAGTTGAAAAAGACTGATTGCTTTAAAATAATGTAAAATGCAGTATTAAAGAATGTGAATATCATTCTATATTTATAATCAGTTAGGCCCACATTATGTTTTTTACAGCTTATTCCCCAGCTTTCTTTTCAATATGTTCGAATAATTTTAAATATGAAGACTCCCTAAGATACAAAATGGCAGAAAAAAATTCACTCGTATGACCTTGAAAGCTCTTACAAAAAAAATCTCATATTGTGCAATGCAAATTCATTCATTTAGAAGATATTTTAAAAGCCCTATGTTATTAAAACATTCTCCTATTTCTATTTCTGTGGCAGAAATTAGGTGATTTATCTTTTTCACATGTTGGAAACAAATCGTTGAAATGTCTTTAACAAAATACCTGGGTCATTCTTTTTGTTCAAGTGTCAATATAAATGTTTTCTCCTGGAAGAGGTCTTCCCTGAGAAGTGCATCTAAATCAGTTCCCTCTCAGTCATTCTCCATCACATCAGGGTTTTCTATTTGTTTGCTTGTTTTATTCATTATCACTGTTGCCTCCTTATTCCTTAATATCTACTTGTTCATTGTCCTCTCTGTTAATAAGAAGGCAAACATTTTGTCTTTCTTGATTTCCACCATCACTCCATACCTTAGATATCACATATTTAATAATACTTGTTGGATTAATAAACAATTACAAATTATACAAGGATATCTCTCTTGGCAAAGAATCATTGATTGTTAGAGCTTGAAGAAAGCATATTTGTCAAGCAAAACAATGTTGCCTGTATGGATAAGAAAAGTGATAGCTAGCACTATGAAGTACTCTAGGCACAGAACCTTCTTAACATCACTTTAGATTTTACTGCGAACAATATTGTTTCTAATACATAGCAAAAGGATGCCAGCTTCTTTAGATTCCTCTGTGGTTTTGTTTTGATGTATGCATTGTAAGCTAGCAGGTCCTATTTGCATGTGGTTATTTTTCTTTTCTTTTTATCTTTCTCCAGTTTTATGCATTAACAATGAAGTGTTAGCCTGGGTGGTGAGGGAATATTTTAATAGAGTACCTTTATGGAAGGCATATAAATGTTCTGTCCAGTCTCTAAACACAATAACATCCATGGATAAGTAGAAAACACTTTTCCCCCTTAGTATTTCTGTGCTACATCTCCCCAAAATGTTACGAGTGGCTCATAAAACCAATGTTTCCTTGTCCTAGTGGCAGATAAACTTGCGTGTTGTTCATTTTGGCCTACATCATATGTCCTGCACACTAGCTCATTGGAATTGTCATCCTTCTAGGAAGAGATTATAAAGTCATTTTAAAAAATTGTCACTTCACTGTGAACTAAAATACTTGGGCCAGATAGTAAAGGAACAGTTACAATTTTCTGAGAAAATATCTGTAAAATAGTACTCAAAAATCAGTACTGAGATGACATTTAGAATTATAGTTATTATTTTGTGATGTATTCATTATCTATAATCTTCACACTCTAGTTGCTCTATGGCTGTTTCTAGTCAACATCCTTAGTCTTAAAATGCCAGACTTCAGTGATTTCTAGAAACTCCCTCCTTCCCAGTTGTTGCCAGACCTGGTTCTCTCTGGAGAGGACTTCTCTTTGTTCTCCCTCCATCCACTTGGAAATCCTCCTGTTGTCCCCTGACTGCTCAGAAGTATTCAAACTTTCATTATCTTAGATAGTTTAAATTCCTTTAATTCTATGCTCACTGTCATCGAGTCATTGATAGTGATGTATGTACTGTCAGTAATACAACAAATAATGAGAACCACCTACTGAGGAACTACATGATGAGGGGCATCATAGTTCAGATTATGGCCCTGGTTCCCCCAGCTCCGTGTACAAATTTAGCCTTCTTTGTAATGTGCATGTATTTCATTTTACTCATTATTAATTTTGAATGATAACAATACCTTAATATGTTGTTACAGAGTTAATAAATAAAAAATATTTAAAATTATAAAAGCACCGAGCATACAGTCAGTTCACAGTAAAATGTAATTATTGATATGACTATGATTAGATGAAAAACAGGATATATTCCCAGCCTCTGTGACCCTTACATCCTAATAAAGGACAAATTTAAATAAGCAATTATAACTATGTGTAAGTGTTATAAAAAGGTTTGGGTCACATAAAGAAAAGACACTAGGTCCACCTTATCATATGTCTCACTTCTTTTGGAATTTGTTTAAACAATCTACTATTAAGATTTTCCTTCATTTCAGCAGCCTGCTTTCTGGAGAGGATATAACAGCATATAAACTTGGCACTGAAATGTTATAATCATGAGATTGACTAATACTTTAGAATATGCAGGCATATTTTTATAAACTAAAAACTAATTGGAAAAATTAATTGAACTATACTCCTCTGCTTATGAGAGCCTGTTGAAATGCTTACAAAGTAAGAAAGTCTATTTTTAATATGATTAGATTTATACTGATTTGATTAGAGCAAAATGGCAAACTTAACCATCAAGAGGTTAATGCCCTTCTGAGCCTGTCTCCAAAGTTCAGGACTATTCTATTTTTAAACAATGGAGTGTGAAGAGCCCTAGGCTGAAAATAGGTACAGATCATGTGTCCCAGTAGAATACCGAACGTCAGTATATTTCATTTTCACAGAACATGAATCCAGCTGAGAGTATAATATAGTACTTCTGACCTTTAATTTGTCAAATAGACCATTATGGAGAAAGCATAATTTGCATGTATATTTATTTAGTGCAATTCTGAATCATTGTTTTATAAGTATAGACTTACTGATTTTTAAAGCACTCTAAAAATGTGTTTAGTTAAGATTAACTAAAATGTACTAGAGTCATCAGATTGCAAAGCCACAGAGGGATCTTATAAATTACCCAATGCTCATGTAGCAGCACTATGACAAGAGGCTAGAAAATAAGTGATCTGGTCATGATTGTATTAGCAAGCAAATAACTTGGCTCCTTTTCTCCCTTTCAACCTAGAATGTCTCCTCTGTATCTCTAATTTCTAGAAAACAAACAGGCAAAAAAAATTATTGATTTATAAATGTATATAAGACATTTATCCAGACATGCTGATAAGATAAATTGTAAAATTCTCTTTGAAGTCTCAAAATGCTTGTTATATGCATATAGACAAGATATAAATGCATGGGGGAAAAACTGTGATAAAAAATTTTGATTCATTACTAGAAATAAAAAATGTAGGAAAGCACGTAATTGCCAGACAAAAGCCAACTGCATACTAAAATTGTTGAGCAGAGAATGTGTTCACCATACTTGGAGTAGAACTCAGAAGATAGGTTTACACTGAATCTCATAGAAGTTGTGGAATTTGGATAAAGAGAATACAAGTGATATTTTCAGTAAAGAAAGTAGAAAAAGCAAAAGCAGATGTTTGCATTTCCAATATTCAGCTCCTAGTTCAGATTTTCTTTTGGATCAAGAAAAAGAGAAAATATGGTGTGAAATACAAAACCTCGCCTTTTGCACAATTTTACTTGCAATTTTAAATATGTGCCCCTGCAACTAAACTACAGACCTATTTTTATTGTTACAATATTTTTTTTCTTTCAGATTAAAATATTTTTCCAAGAAGATTAAGAAATTTCACAGGAGGGAGCTAAAATTATGAAAATCAGAATACAATAATTGAGGTAGTTGAAAACCAAATTCAAGAACACCCTTAGTTATTAATAAGCCAATTTAGTCAGTTACATACTAAAATAAGAATATAAACTAGCCTTTGGTTGTTAAAGCTCTCACTTTGCATCTAAGCTCTACGTTTAACAAATGTAAATCCAGAATAGACAATGCTTTCAGCAATTTTTTATTGAAACTGCTAAAGAAGTGATACATTCATCTAATTTATACATATCAAATGTTCTATTATTTAAAAATCTCCAAAACTAACTTTGTACTTAGAACTTCACATTGTTAAATTATGTAAATTTTTAAGCTGTCATATTTTTGTTTGACTTTGAGGCTTGCCTCATCAGAATGGAGGGTAAGATAATACATGTCATTTGAAATCATTAATGCTGATGATGGTGATGGTGCTGATGATACTGATTTATAAGCACCCACTTTATATGGAACAGCATATCAGGTGTTGATGTAGTTTGATTTTTATATTTCTTCCATCATCAAATCAATCACTTAGTGGTTTTATGTGCAGGTGTGTTGATATAGAAAGGCATATGAACCACACAAATTGAGAGCTCAAATGTGACAGGAACTACTAATACTGGAAAGGTCTGAACTCCTGAGATGAATGCAGAGTGGTGATTTAGTGTGCATGTCGACTACTCAAAAGTAAAATATCAATGCATCTAAAAGGAAAGAAACAAGCTTATATTGTCTTAAAATCCTCAAAGTGCTTTAAGTTTGAGTTTTATAAAACATTTCCTCATATCAGAATCATACTTATACATCTATAATGTTGATTCATAATTGTAAATTAGGGAAAACCAATGTATTTTAGATAGAAGTAACTAACCTAACCCATTCCCTAGTTCAATGTGTTTTAAATTATTATCATTTACATACTTTTAGTAGTGCACTCAGCATAAAAAAACAATGTGAAGTAAGTGCTCAGTAGTATTATTTTATAGTGATTACTGTGCTAAGAACTCTTAATAAACAAAAATATATTTAAATGTTATGAATGAATATGAATTTTATACCTGACATACATAAATTTGAGCATCTATGGCTTTCAGTATCTTCAGGAAGTCCTGAAACCAATTCCCTGTGGATACCAAGGGATGACTCTAGTTAAGTTTTCAGGGAGTCAGGCTATACGTGGATTTTCAACTGCATTTTTCACTAGTTGACTGCCTTAAAATTGATCAACATGCATTAGGAGAGCAGGGAATATCACTATTAAAGAGCATATTTAATTTTATAGTATAAACTGCAAAAGACTGTAACAAGAGCTTCTTCCGTAACTATTTTCCTGAGTCTAAAATCAAAATCAGAAGCATAATATAGTCTTATTTGTATATTATAAATTCATAATGAGCTATTTAAATTTAGTTTCTGGTTTTTTAATCCTGAATTATTTTTTCTGGTAACATCAAGATTATATACACACACACAATATAGATATAAACATGGATATTGATGCATATATGGATATATATATATCTCAAGCCTGTGATTCTATTTCTTTCATTTGTCATAAAAAATATAATGTTTCCATAATGTTGATTCATCTAAAATTTCCTCCTAATGTTTGAGCAAGTTCAGTTTCTTAAGGCAATATCATGTAAACTCCTGTTTTTATTCAGATCTCCTAAAAAATCAATAAATGCAGTGCAGTATTGTAGTATAGATCTTGAAACAGAAAAAGAAGATAAATGGAAATAAACTATATCTAAAGTTTGGAACAAATAGTTCTAGTAGTACAGCAATGTTTATTTCTTATTTTAACAGGTTTTCTATGGTAAAATGTTAACTAATGAGAAAGATGAGTAATTTCCTGTGCTATACTAATTTTCTTATACTATTTTTAATATTTCTATAAACCTAAAATTAATCCAAATAAAAATATTATTAAGTATTAATGGATTGAATAAGGAATTAAAAGGAGAATGAAAATTTTTGAGATAAAAATGGAAACACAATATAATAAAATTTAAGGGATATGACAAAAGTATTTCTAAGAGGGAAGTTTATAGTTACAAACCCATGCATTAAGGATAAAGATCCAAAGAAACTACCTAACTTGATACTTAAAAGAACTAGAAAAAGAAGAACAAAGTAAGCCCAATGTTAGCCAAAGGAAGGAAATAAGTATTAGAGTAGAAATAAATGAAATTGGAAGTAAGAAAATGAATATAAAATATTAGCAAAATTGAGTTGGTTCTTTGAAAAGATAGACAAAATTGACAAACCTACTTAGAGTAACCAAGAAATAAAAAGAGAAGGACCTAAATCAATATTATAAATGAAAGAGGAGAAATTATAGTAATTCCACAGAAATACAGAGATTTGTGAGATTACTACAAATAACTCTATGCCAACTAGTAACTATAACTATAAATAACTATATCCAACAAATTGAATAACCTAAATGTTCATTGAAGAGGACAGTGGACTGATGCCTAGAAATATACACCCCACTAAGATTGAATCATAAAGAAGTAGATTGAATCAGTTACCGCATATGTCTCAGGAAAACCCCAGAACCAGATGAATTGATGATGAATTTTTACCAAATATTTAAAGAAATAATGCCAATTCTTCCCAAATGCTTCCAAAAACTTAAAGATGAAGTATTCCCAAGCTCATTACATGAAGCCTACATTAACCTGACAGATTACCAGATAAGGTCACTAGAAGAAAAGAAAATTGTAGGCCACTCTCTCTGATGAATATAGATGCAAATATTCTCAGCAAAATGCTAGCAAGCCAAATTCAGCAGCACATTAAAAGGACTGTACAGTATGATCAAATAGGATTCCTTCCTGGGAATACAGGATTGGTTTAACATACACAGATAATAATTGTGCTTCATTCTGTTAATAGAATTAAAGATAAAAATCATATGACCATCTCAATAGATCCAGAAAAAGCACTTGACAATATTCAACATTCAGGATAAAAACTTTCAATAAAGTATGTCCTTCAACATAAAGACTGTCTTTGACAAGCCCACAACCAACATCATCACACTAGATGCTGAAGCTTGAAAGGTTTTCCTCCAAGATCAGGAACAAGAAAAATATGCCCACTCTTTTCACTACTGTTCAACAGAGTACTATTACAAGACCTAACCAGAGTGATCAGGCAAGAAAAGCAAATAAAAGATCAGAATTGGAAAGAAGTAAAATTATCCTGTTTGCAGATGACATGACTCTAATGTAGAAAAATTTAAAGACTCCACCAAAAAACAAAACAAAACTCATTAGAACTAATTAATGGACTCAGTAACATTTCAGGATGAAAAACAACACACAAAAATCAATAACATTTTATGCACTAGCAGTAAATCATCTGAAAAAGGAATGAAGAAAACAATGCCATTTACTAGAGCATCAAACTCAATAAAATACTTAAGGATAAATTTAACCAAGAGCTGGAAGATCTTTATACTGAAAGCCATAAATTATTTATTAAAGAAATTAAAGATTGTATAAATAAATGGGAAGATACGCTATGTTTGTGAATTGTAGGAATTAATATTGTTAAAATGTCCATATTCTTCAAAGCAATCGCTAGATTCCTGTGGAACCAGAAAAGACCCTGAATAGCAAAAGCAATCCTATGAAAGAATAAAAAGTTAAATATATCATACTTACTGATTTCTAAGTTATGACAACCACACAGTGTGGTACTGCCTAAAATCAGATACTTAGGCCAATGAAGCAGAATCAAGAACCCATAAATAAATCCACACATATATGATAAAGTAATATTTGCAAAAGGAACCAAGAATAAATGGTAGAACATATGGTGCTTAGAAAATTGGATATTCACGTACAAAAAGAATGAAACTAGACCACTGTTTTACAATCCTCACAAAAAATAATTCAAAATGGGTTGAAGACTTAATGTACAACCTGAAACCATAATAGGATTGAAGAAAACAGGAGAATGTTCTTGATTTGAAAGCTTTTTGGGCCTGGCCTAATTTCTCATTTTCTAATTCATTCTGCTATCTACTGAGCCTGTTTTAATTTTTTTGTTTTAGTTTGGCATACTTCTGGATGCTATTTTGCTATATTTGACAGTTCAAACCAATCTGATTTTCCCATATCAAGTAAACATAACCTCTCTTTTGCAAATAACTGTTACATCTTGCTTACAGCTGGCAGGCATCTGGAGCTGCATTATACTGGAGCTTACTCAAATCCTTGCTGAGTTTCCACCTGCCATGTCTAAGAGTGGGGTTGAAATACAAAGTGTCTAATGAATGTCAATATCCCATTCCTTGTTAGTTCTCTTTTTTCTGGACTCTTCCCTCTCTTTCTTTGCTTTATAATCCAAAAGAAGTAAATACTAAAAGAATTTTTTATCATCTGCTATCTTCTTGTTGATAATAGAGCAATATGTTCTTGTTCTAAGAAGAAAAAGCAGTGGGACTATGCTAAGACTAAATTAATTGTAAGCTTAATTTGCATTCATCTTGTAATATTTAAATGTGATTTAATACCTCAAAGCCAAATTAGATGCATATGAGAACTGTAAATACAGGAAACATTAAAAATTTTTGAATATATACCTCTCAAAATTCAGTTTGTTCTGATCTATCTTATACAAGCCAGTGGATTGCATTTAATTCATTAAATTATAATTTGCCATTTATATAGGCAGAAATTTTAGGTAATTGTATATAACTCATAATTTTAGGCTATTAATCTGGAAATTAGTGATATAACTATGTTTCAATGTGTAGTGTAAAATGTTGAAACTTAGCAGCCTATTTCTTTATCTCTACTGGATTTTTCTCAATATAACTGTGATTAGCATAAGATAAAATATTGCATAATTATTAAAAAGAATGACAATGAGAACTGTGTCTCAAAATGGGAGCTATTTTATGTTATATAAGTAGAGGAGAACAAATATTAAATGAATATTATGATTATTGCTATGTTAATATAAACAGACTTTTTAAAGAGAAATGCATAAGCATATTAAGTTACTTTCATTATAGTGGGGAGAATGTAAAGGTCTTTATATATCTTAGGGAATGTGAACATAATCATTTTGTTTTCAAAGATTTAAAAATGCATGTTTACTTATTCAAAGATACTTTATTAAACTTTTTAAATAAGATGGAAATATACCATAAACCAAATTTGAGACACCCCATATTAATTCTTCAATCCTCCTTTTTCTATTTCAAATTCCTTTAACTCCCCCAAAAGGAATATTAATTAATGAATTTTTTTTGCCTTTATAGTTTATTACATAATTTTTGAAAGTCAAGTTATTTAGGAGTTTCAATAAAAACTGTCTCTAAAAAAAACCAACAAATTATCCCAATTAGAGAAATGGCTCATGGTAAATTTTCCCTATTTGGGACACAGAAATCAAATGAAAAGTTTTGAGTTTAATGAATTGAAGAATATACCTAATTTGTTAGCTAATGTTTAGATAAATGTTTAAAACATTTTTAAACATAAAATTCGCTTGTATCAACTGATTTTACCAAGTTATGTTGAAATCTTTTCTTTCTGTTAAGTTTTATAGACTATATTGTCTTTACTATTTATTTAGCATGTTTTTTTATAATGTTAGTATTAGTTAAAATGGTTAATAACATAAAATTTGTGAACTTTCATAAATGCTTTGGGTTACTTATTTTGATCATGACAATTATCTGTAATAAAGTTTAAATTTATTACAGATGAAATTATCTATAATAAATATTATATCCTCTGTAGGCTGTAAGATTAAGATTTTAATAATCTAAGTCATTTTCTATGGGCTCAGAGCCAGTTAGTGTTGGAATCAGGGATTGAATCCACACCCCCATACACACACACACAGAGTCAATAGTGCTTAATTATTTTTAAAATTATCTTATATTGAATATATGCGTGTATATCTTCAGCCCTCAACTATACATGAGTTCTAGGTGCTTGTTTTTGTTAGGCACCATCATATCCACACCTGACAGCTTCTGACTTGGAGCATTTTATTAAAAATAGAGACTTTTAATCATATCCCCTGAAGATTTAAATTCATATTCTCTGAATTAAACTGTATCTTAGAAAAATATCATAAGGGTTCACAGTTTCCTGTTATCTAAAATGATAATAGGAAGAAGGTTTTCTGTGGTAGTCACTGAAGCCATTTTTTCCTCTGTTAGTGCTTGTCTACAGCTATGATGAAGGCAGGGTCCCAGAAAGTAATTCTGAACATGTTCCATTAGTTCCCAAGAATGGTACTACATCATACTCACAAAGCCAAACTTCACCCCATCCCGAGCACCTTCTATGCACCCCTCCCTGTACTGGACACTTGGCACTTACTTCTGAGAAGCTCTCCCCTAGGATAGTAAGCACTACTCAGAAGTTGAGATAGGTGTTTTTGTTCTGTGTGTTTCTTTATTCTCATCAAATTATATGTAGTGATCTTAGAAGTAATGACTGCAGATGACTTCCTTAGAACTTTCAACGACTTCTCTTAAAATTAAGTTGGGTTAGCCATTTCCAGATATGACTGACTCTTCTTTGAAGTCTTGGAATCTAAATCATGTATTTGCAAGGGTCAAATGAAACCACATTCAACTTGTCAATGGATATTTCACATTCTATTTCATCTCTCTCTTCAAGGTATAAATAAATATTTAAAAATTATACTTTGTCTTTCAAAATTCTTCATCAAATAACATATTTAAAACAAAGTTTTTTTAAGGCATTCTTCTTTTCAAGTCTGCTTACGTAGGACATCATGCTTGGCCTCTCACACTGCTCTCTATCCAGTAGAAATATAATATGAATCACATAAGTAATTGTACATTTTCTAGTAACATTAAAAAATAAAAAGAAACATGAAATTAAGTATAATAAATTTTGTTAACTAAATTATTCAAATTTTTAAAAAAATTGCTGTGGGGAAGTATAAACAGCCAAGTATATAACCATCAGTTTGCTACCTCAGAATCAGTGATTGTCTATGTCATGCTCCCAAAATATAAAGTTCAAAGGAACAAAAGTATGGTTAACACTGAAATACTTAGATTTTGTGATGATTCTTGATAGTCTTGACTCTTGAAAAGTAAAGTAGCTTCTCAGAATCTATCAAAGCCCTAAATAGGGAACTGGACTACCCAGCAAAGCATAATTATATAGATATACAATATATACAGATGCAAGTTTGCTATCATATAGACCTTAAACCTAGATAATGTTATAATGAAAAAAATCCTTCAATAAAATCCATTTATAAAAAAATTAATAACAATTCTGCATAATAGACTATAAGAAGAGGGAAAGAGACACTTTATGTAGAAAAACCTGGCAAATATGGGCATATTTTTCCCCCCAAGAGATGTTGTGATACTGTCATAGACCAGAGGAAACTAGAGAGACAGACAAGAAAAGAAAATTGTACTCTGAATTGGATTCTGGAACAGAAAGAAAATATTAATGAAAAAAAATGGTGAAATCCAAATCAATCTAGATATTAATTAATAATAAGGTACCAAGGTTGTTTTGCTTTCACAAATGTACTATGTACTATAAAATATTAATAAGAATGGGTGAGTATATATTGTAACACTTTTCTTTCCAACTTTACTGATTCTAAAATTATTCAAAAATTTCTTAAAAAGTAAATAGGGCAACATCAGTAGCACTGTTTTAGAGGATGTCCCATGTAATTAAGTATTAGGTGATACAGATTTGACAACATGTATTTACTTGTTTCTAAATTATAAAAGTTTGCAGGTCTTGATGCCATTTGAATTTCTCTCTGATGTAAGTTCTTAGAAGGAAGCGCTTGTGTGCTGTGCGTAGTCTAAAAATATAGGATGTGTTGAGTGTAAGAATTTAGCAATGTAACAGCAGCTCTGTTTTGTTAAGATGACACTATGATTCATTTGTGTAATGATGATAATTATATTTAGAGCTGCCTTGCTTTAAACTTTGAAGAAATATGCTTTGCAGAATAAAATAATAGAGAACGAATAACTAAATGTTTCAAATAATGGAACTTTATACTGTAATACTAATTCCTCAATAAAGAATTTCAGCGCTAGAAGGAATCTTATATTATTGCTATTCCTTTCATTCAGATTTCCTGAAACATGACTGATTTATAACATTATATTAGTTTAAGGTATATAGTATAATTATTTAATTAATATGATTATATTGAAAAGTGATTACCGCAATAAGTTTAGCATAATAAGTTAATATCCATCATCTCACAGTAACAATGATTTTTTTCACATGATAAAAATCTCAAGATCTCTTCTCACCAATTTCAAACATACAATAGTATTGTTAACTATACATCCCAGGACAGTATTTACTTTGTAACTGAAAATGTATATTTTTTAACCACTTTCACCTATTTCCTCTCCAATCCCTCCAACCCCACACATCCCATACTGGCAACTAATAATCTGTTTTCTGTTTCTATGAGTTCCGGTTTTTTTTTTAGATTTCATCTAAGTGAGATCATATGGTATTTTTCTACTTCTATCTGACATTTCACTTAACATAATACCTTCGAAGTCTATAAAGATCCATCCGTATTATTACAAAAGATAGGACTTGCTTCTTTTTTATAGCTAAATATGCCTACTGTTCTTTTTTACAATAACCAAACAAGATATTGCTTAAGTATATCCAGGAGTTTGCATTATTCCAAAGAACAAATCTATTGTTAGCATAAATTCCTCTTGACATAGTCTAAATATATCCCATTTTTCTCGATTGTCATAAAATTAGACAAACTAGGAAACTAATGATCAACAAACAGTAAATATAAAAGATACTATGGAGAGTAAAAAGGCAAGCCACAAAGGAAGAGAATATATTTTCAATAAATATCTCAACAAATAACTCACGTCAAAACTGTAAAAAGAACTCCTGCAATAAAAATAATAGGAAAAATTCTTGACTGGGAGCTTCACCAAACAAGATTTTCATTTGACTAATAAGTCTATTAAAATGTGCATAAATGACATTAATCTTTGTAGAAGTGTAAATTGAAACCACTATATGAAGGATTTTAAAAGATAAGCTCTCTCTACCTACTGACTAATGGTTGAAATTAAAAAAGAGTTATAAAATATAATTTTGACATAAAACAAAGATATAAGACAAATGAAATTTCATATATCTCCAATAGGCAAAAAAAATTAAATAATTTAAGAAAACTTTTGGCAATACCATTACAGTTAATTATGCACCTATTGTAATACCCAACAATTCCAGCATTAAGTAGTCAAGAGATATCAGTGCAAAAGACACTTCAAGAATACTCATAAAGCATTTTATTAACCTAAAACTAGAAACAACACGTGTCATGGAAAGTGAAATGGATAAATAATTTGGATTACTCATACAGGGAATGCAGCCTAAAATAAAAGGAAATGAACTTCCACGATAGAACAACATGGATGAATCACACCGACATAATGATGAGCAAAAGAAGCAAAACACAAAAGACTACGCCCTGTTAGATCCCACTTACTTCGTTTTGAGAACAAGTAAAAACTACTTGTAGTGAAATAGTCGGAGGAGCTAGAACCTCTGAGGTTGACTGGAAAGGAACAAATGAAGCCTTCTGAGAAATGTTCATATGTGGATCTGGTGGTTGAAAGTGCACAGATTTGGAAAAATTCAGTTAAGTTTGGGTACCCTTAAGATTTGTGCACTTTCGCTGTGTTCTACTTAGAAAACACTCTCTACACTATGACTGAACAATAAATATGAAAAATGTACATGAACAACCCTCTCATATCTTAGCTAAGTAATGGGAAGGAATGCTGAAAGGACTTGCTATCTGAAATAAATTGACATTATATCAAAGTAAGATTAAATGCTGCATTCTTTATTGTTATTTGGATATTCATTAATAGATAAAGTTGATTTATTGGGAATCTGAACAGATTTGTCTACTTTCCACTATACTTCAATTCAACTGTTTTACATTAAAATGGACTCACAGTTATTTATTTGGGGGGAATAATGGAATAGTACATTATTTGCTTCGTCGCTTAAATTGTTACATTAGGCATTGGAAACTTAGTTGACGCTCTAGGAACAATGCTCCTCTTTATGGAGTTTTTGTTATTGTTGATGTTTTTGTTTGTACATCCATACTTTCTGGAACTTCAAGATACTTTAGGAAAAAAGTAATTAAAATTTTTAAAACTGCTGACAGTAAGGTAAGTAATTTGACATGTGTTCTTTTTAAGGTCATGTGTTTGATTTCCCACTAGAAGTGAACATTCCTCAAGTTAATGCATGTTTATAATGTTCAGACCAGACATAGCAATAAAAAAGTTCATTATAACAATTGTCATAAAGAATCTGAATGGATACTAGAGCTATTCATAATTTGTGTTTTACTTCAGTCAGTATGCAATAAAGAACTGTAATGAAGGAGGAATTTTAAAAGTCTTGCTTTATTTCTGGAGAGGTATTAATAACTCAATTAAGTATTTTCTCAGAAATTATACTTAGGAAGTGTGATTGATGAAGAACCTTTAAAAGATTTGCTTCACTTCTAGACTCCCCAGTTGTTTCTATAAACTGTATTCCCTCAAAGCAAACAAAGTCCTGGAGAGAAGGGAGGACTTTAAACGTAATAAAGATTCCGTCTCATTACATTCTTTCCTATCAAATATTTATTAAAATTTATGGTATCGGCACACCCCGGTGGAGTAGCAGATTAGTCAGCTGCCTTCAGTCTAGAGTGCGACCACCTATCCCAAGGACCTAAGTTCAAGACCTGGGGCTTGGATGAAAACCAAGAGTAAATAAAATAAGTAAAGTGCTTCTTCCTTCTCTTTGTCTTTCTGCTTGCTTGCCTCTGCTTGCCTTCATTCCTGCTTGCACCTTTCCAAAAAAAAAAAAAGTAGTTTCAATCAGCTATTACATTCAAGAAAGCCATCGTTCTACAAAAAGAAAATGAATGGATTCCTTCAAATAATATCAACAATAGGAAATTATACCAATAACATATAATCAAGGTAGTTCTGGAGGATATATCTGAATATGAAATAAATCCTAGAAAAATCATTATCCATCTAAACAACAGCCAGTTCTAAAATAAAAAGTGAGAAAAATGAAGAGAAAATTTTATATTGTTAAAATCCAAGGCCAAAGATGAAAGGATGCTCTTTTTATTTATTATTTTTGTGTGAAAAATGTTAGCTCCTCTTTGCTCTGATACGTTTTCAGAGATCTCCATGGTATTCTTCTGTCATTTGACATGAGAAATGCTGACTCTGAACAACCATTCTGATCATTTTAATTACATATCTCTGTCTTTCAACCTTGCTTCACCTTTTATCTCCACGTGTTTTGTATGTAGAAGTATTTTGAATGAAGCACATTTTAAACATACAAGACTAGTTTTTCTAGCTATTTGCTTGAGAAAACTTGCTAAGAGTTTCAAGAGTTACTTCTAATGGGAATAAAACTAAGCTTGTGAATTATTTTTCCACCACTAAAACCCCATCTTCCTAATTTTATTTCTTTGTTCTTTCCAGCTTTCCACCCATGCACTCCTATTTATTGAGCATTTACTACATCCTTAACTCTATAGTAGTCCCACTCCTACCACAGTGCTTCAACCCAATTTAAATTGACCACAAGTTGCCTGCATACAGCCCCCCATGGAGTCTTCGATGATGCTGCACCAACTAGTTAATGTGATATCTTTCTCTTGCTCTTGTTGCTGTGTTCAATTTCTGGTATTTGTTGCTGGTTTTTAAATATGCCAACCTTCACAAACTCCACTATTAGAGATACTAATCTGCTCTGTTGAACTCATAAGATATATTTAGAAAATCTTTTCCCTGTTTTCCCGACTCTTGTGCCTTCTGTAACAGCTGGATTGTTTTTGTTTTTGTTTTTGCCTGTCCCAGGATAATAGTGGATCATTTTATGAAGCAAGAGTTGAGAAACCTTTTTTCCCTGAGCCCAGAAGTTTATGTAAATTTCTTTAAAGCAGAAAATTGAGACTTTTAATATCCTTATATTTTTTGCGCTTCCCCTACCTTTTAATAGGGTTAACTTCAGTTTCCATGTCTCTTAAAACAAGATAAAAAATTCAAATCCAACACCTTTCTCTTAGGGATCATTGAAAAAAACAATTCTTAGAAATGCTGTTTTGGTAAAAGTAAAATTTACATTGTTTGTTCTATTATATATGTAAGTCGCAAGATAAAAAATGGTTGTTTCCAAATTCTTACTTTGAACCAAAGAGATAGCACCATTGTCTAATCTAGACCAGAATTCACAGAAATGAAATCTCATTTAGAACTGGCCTGATCCCAGAAATAAAACGAACAATTCAGGAAAAGGAAAATATGGCCATCCTCCAGTTCAGTACTTCTAATGGAAACCCAAGTGGCTTTGTAATCTAACTCATAAACAAATTGTATATGTAATGATAGATTAAAGCCTCCTCTAAATAACCTTGCTTTAAAGTGAACAATGTTAAGAAAAACATCAAAATGCTGTTGTCTTGCATGCAGCTGGACCCCTTTCATAATTCTGGTTAATTCTGGTCAGCGGCACAAGTTAAATTATTCACCACAATGGAGCACAGATAGTAATATCACAGCTACTAGGAAATGAAACGGCTTTCTATCTTCATTTTAAAAAAAGATAGAAAATAGACTAGAAACCCTCCATATTTTAGTTAATTATTATGAGAAAAAACTTGAGAATTGTATATATTTTACTGACATTTATCAAGTGTTTAATATGTGCCTATACTATAATAGGTTCTGGGAAGTCAGATTTTCAACACACAAATAATCCCTAGCTTTAAAAAGATACATTTGTATTTTTTTTTGTATTTTTGTATTTTCGGTTATGTATTTAAAGTGCAATGTTGTGCTCTATATGTATTTAAAATTTCAGCACATCTTTTTCTGACATTAAAATTCCTCTTACTGTTTGCTTTCTCTCTTGTCATCCTTAGGAAATCGTCAACTTCAACTGTAGGAAACTCGTGGCCACAATGCCTCTTTTTGCTAACGCAGATCCAAACTTTGTGACTGCCATGCTGAGCAAGTTGAGATTTGAGGTGTTTCAACCTGGAGATTATATCATACGAGAAGGAGCTGTGGGCAAAAAAATGTATTTCATTCAACATGGTGTTGCTGGTGTCATCACAAAATCCAGTAAAGAAATGAAGCTGACAGATGGCTCTTACTTTGGAGGTCAGTAAAAAGGAAAATGCCACTGAGGTGAAATAGAAATTGTTTGGGATATACAGCTTTATCAGAATTTTATAGATATGTAAATGTTGATGTACTGATTTTGAATGTGAGCTCATATTTGAATTCTGATAAAAATATTAATAGTATGTTTTCATATTTCAGTGTCACATATGCTGTGTGCCATTCCTGTGCATTTACTACTATAGTAGTTTGAGTATCTTTTCATCCTCTTCAACCAGAACCAATAATAACAGCTTAAGCAGGCAGAAACATTTTTTTCCTCTCACATTGAAGTTCCGGAGGATCAGTTTTCAGGGACAAAAATTTCAGTTAATTTGTTGATCGGTTTATCATCTAGAGTGTTTTTCTCATTTCTACAAGAGGAACTGATTTCTCTACACCACGTATGACAAGGGGAACCAAAAAAGTGAAGAGTGAAAAGCTTCTCTTTAGATAATGTGCTCCCAATGCCAACATCACTGCTACTCACATGTGACCAGCCAGAATTTGTTAACAAAAAAATGTTTTTAGGTATAAGGAAGACTGAGAAATACAACCTCTTGATGATTGGTATGTTAGTCAAGATTCAAGTTTCTCCAGAGAAACAAAACCAATAGAAGACATAAAGACACACACACACACACACACACACACACACACACACACATTTATTATGAGAAACAGGCTCATAAGAGTTTGGAGATTGACAAGTCCTATAATCTGCCATCTGCAAACTGGAGACACAGGAAAGCTGGTGGCATAATTCAGTCTGATTACAAAAGCTTGAGAACCATGGAGTTGAAGATACAAATCCCAGTCCTAAAACAGAAGATGAGATGGCATGTTACTTCTAGCAATGAGACAAGAGAAAAAGGGCTAATTCCTTTTTATCTTCTTTTATTTCATTCAGACCCCTTGTGGATTGAATGATTCCTACCCACATTGTGGAGGGTAATCCACTTAACTGAGTCCACTCACCCTCCCAGACACACCACAGAATAATGTTTTATCTACTCGCCAAGTGACCAGTCAAGTTGACACATAAAATTAATCATCTCCAGTAACGATTTGCCTTGTCAAAAATTCTGAGAATTTGAATTATTTGAAGCTTTTTACTATAATAAGATATACATTTTGTGTGTGTGTACACAGATACAAAACTTGCCCAGAAGTTGAATTATTGGGTTAAAGATTATGCATATTTTAAACTGAAATAAATAGCAAATTATTTCTTTGCTAAGACAGCTTGTTTCTATATTGCTTTGTCAATTCATTTTTCTTTTGCATTCTTATGAAGTCAAAATGACATTCCATTGTTTAATTTTCATTCCCATTATTATTAATGAGACCAAAACAGTTCTTCATAGATTTATTGATCATTTCTGTTTTCTGTTTTTGTTTTTATTCTTTGCATATTTTCTGATATGTTCTTTCAGAATCAATTCACAGAAACATCCCAAATGTATTTTTGACATGCCATTTTCTTCAAGATTATTATATTATTAACTACTTTCTTCAAGATTTTTCTGTCTGTCAGCCTGTATATCCATGAGAGTGCATGTCTTGTGAATGGTTCCTGTTGCTTCTCCACTAATTTGCAAAGATGTTTTGGTCAGCATCCTTATTTCCCCACCCCCTTCAGTGAGCTCATTTCATACATTAGTAAAACATTTATATTCTTTTGTTATATTCTGCTTTCCATCCTGAGTTGTTTTGACACTCCAATATTTTTTATTTGCACACCATAAGATTTACTTTCCATGTTCTATTATTTTAAAAATTTTGACAAAGACTTACTGTCTTGTATCAGTACTACAGTGTCATATAGAGTAGTTTGACCACTCTCAAAAAATCTCCTGTGCATGATCTATTCAAACCTTGCCTGCTCCTGAGGGGACTGAAACAGAACCCCCAATTCTCACAGAACTGGTCTCTCGTGGATGCCTCACTGACATGAAGAGCGAAGGACAGTGGAGGACAGCCTCAGAGGCAAAGCAGAAGCTCTAAATCTTCTAAATCTTTAGCCCTTCCCTTAATCAAAGGAGCCATCCCCCACCCCCTGGGCCTCCACCCTTCTAATCCAGAAATATTTTTGTCCCTATTCTGTGGAAGAATGTAGAAGGGAGAGATTTGTTTTGTTCTTTTACTGATCTTTCCTTTCAGATTAAAGATAAGTCATGCCTCGTGCCATGTGGAGACCCTCTCCTTTCTCCTCTTCCCTGCCTCAGCTCAGGATGTAAATGTGCGTCTGCTACATCTACCTCAGAATTTATGGCAATATAATTTCTCCATAAGTATGTTACTAAATTGACTTTTCTCTTGCTAATTGTGCCTGATGTCAGTTTGTTCATTTGTACAGCCTATGAAGAACCTCAGAGAAATGTGGGAACTTTTCCTTTGACCCCACACTCCCAGTTCTGTAGCAACCATGGATCTGTTTACTATCTCTATAAATTTTCTTATCTTAAGTGTTACACAAAGGAATCACGCAATATATAGTATTGGTTTTTATTTTAATTTAAAATTCCAATTTTTAATTGCTCCAATATAAGAAATTGAGTTTTGTGTGTTAACCTTTTATTCAATGACCTTGCTATGCTTACTTACTAGTTATAATTTTTTAGTCAGTTCTTTGGGATTTTCTTCACAGTCATATATAAAAGTTGAGACAGTTTTATTTCTTCATTTCCAGTATGTATAACTTTTCTTTTATTTCACTGGAAAGGACTTCCAGTATTATGTTGAAGTAGGAAGAGAGAACAGCCTTTCCCTAATCCTTAGTTAGCTTTGTTAAGAATTGTATACCCTCAGTTTTGGATAAAGCATCTACTGTCTCACTGTTAAATATAATGTTATCTGATATGTTTTTTAAATAGCTACTACTTATTAATTTGAGGAAGTTCTCCTGTCCCTTGGGATATTGCTGCCATTCATTTTATTTATCAGCATATGGTAATTGCTTCATGCATTGTTGTTACTGTTATTTTATGGTTTTCTTTTAGGTCAATTATGGAAAAAAAAATGATTAAATAATTTATTTTGCCTTCATTTATTCCTTTCTTCAACACTCTAACTTTCTTTCCTTAAATTCAAGTTTCTATTCTATATTATCTCCTGCTTCAAGAAACTCTTTTAACATTTCTTTCAAGGAAGATATGCTAGCAATAAATTACTTGAGTTTTGATCTTAGTCTATTTCTCCTTCACTTTTAAAGGATAACTTTGTTGAATATAGAATTCTTAGTGACTTTTTACATTCAACATGTTAATGGTTTTTACTGCTCCTTTTTTGGTTGATGGTTCCCAACAAGAAATCCACTATATTCTTATACTTCTTGCTCCATAGGTAAGATGTTTTGCCACTTCTGGCTTTAATATTTCTCAGTCTTTGCTTTTTTGTTTATATATTTCTTGTTGCTGTTTACAGTTTGGACATGACATACTAGTTATAACTTATTTTTTATTTAGTCTGGTTTTCCTGAATCGATGTTTGCAGCTTGTTATTTATTATTTTTTAACCCTTGACCATTATTAGTTCAAAATTTTATATGCTTCAGTGTCTCTTTATCTTCTAGAATTCGTTACAACTTTTATAATTGTCCTACAGATCTTAGATGTCCTGTTCTATTTAGATGTTCTGTTCTTTTTTGCTTTCTTTTTCTTTTCCTCTCCCTTCTTCTTTTTTTTTTTTTTTTGGCCTATGCATTTCATTTAGGGTAGTTTCCTTGAACCTGTCTTCAAGTTCACTAAATCTTTCCTTAAATGTATGAAATCTGTTCGTGAGCCTATCTAGACTTTTTTTTTAAGTGGTTTTAGGTTAACAGAAAACTGGAAAATTCAATGAACTCTCCTATCTCCTCTTCTACTAAAAGGAATTCATTTCTATTACCATATTTACACTCTGTAGAATTTCTTTTTGAGTCTTTTTTTAGAATTTCCATTTCACATGTTGTCCATTTGTTCTTAGTTGTTTGTGTTTTTTTCGTTAGAGCCTTTAGTATATTCATATCAGAGTCGTTTAAGTACCTTTGTGAAAATTTCAATATCTACATTCTATGTGTTTGATTTGGATATTTGCCTTGCCTTTTCAGACTGTATGTTTTCCTGTCTTTTGGAACCCTTGTAATTTTTATGGAAACTAGATATACTGTATCAGATATAGGAATTTATTTAATTAGGCCCTAGTGTGAGGATTTATGTTTCTCTGACTAGGAATTGGGCTTTAAGTTTGCCATAAGTGCCATGTCTTCAAATTCCTCTAGATTCATGCTTAAGTTCCCTCTTTTGATTTAGTCTTCCCTGTGTATTTCTCAGAGTTTGTGTGTTGAAGCTTATTTTCTGGACCAACACTATTATACTGGAGCTCTTCAGATATAATTGTCAGATGTTAGAGACTGAAATTCATTCTCAGTCTTGTAGTGGACCTGTGACCTTCACAAGTGTTTCCTATTGGATAGTTCTCCGTAAATGTCATCCACTACTCTCCTCTACCACCTCCCTGCCACATTAGAAGAATTAGGAAGTCTAGATGAGACTAGAGTGAAAGAAATGCCCTTCTCCTCAAAGCTCTGGGACAAAGTTTTAGTAAAATCTTTCTTTCTGCCTGGAGAGTAGAATTTTGTAATGAAGAAAACACTATATGTATATAGGTCAAGATTTAGACTTTCCCACCCCCTGCCAGATCCTTGGGAAAATCTCTTACAATTTTGTACCGCAAGGTCCTGGTGCTATTATTGAAAGAAAGGGAAAATGTGGAAACCTCCCCAAACTGTGTACTTGCATGACTTTGCTAGTGGCCCACACTCAGCCTCCAGCAATTTTTCAAAATTGCCACTGATGTATTCCTGCCTCTCTATGGCTCCAGAGACTTTTCCAGGTTGAGCAGGTCTCTACGGTGGCATTCAAGATTCACCTTTCCCTCCAGTTTTCAGGTTGGTCTTTTGCTCTAAAACCTGAGTCTCAGATCAGTCCAAGACAAGTCATTGTCTTTCAATTTGTATAAATTTTTCTTGTCATAAAGAAGAGAATGACACCTCCCAATTATATTGAAACTAAATCTGGCAGTCTGTTCTTTCTTGTTTACTATACTTTAAATCTATAATCTACATCTTCTTATTTGTTCTTTTTAAAATATTCTCAAATTATTTATGTTAAATATTTATTTGATTTGTGACCTTAAAAGAAAGTTTTTATTTGATTATTGTACAGATTTTGGATTTTTTTCCTTTATATAAAATCTTTCATTGCATTTTCTTTATTTTTTAAGCTTTTTGTCAAAAAGTAGTATATTTATTTTCAAGGATTCTTTATTTTTGATGACTGTAATTATAGTATGCATAAAGCTGGCATTACTGCCATTACATTTTTATGTAGTGATATATTATTGATTTATTAAAAAAATAGATTGCATTCTCAGTCTAGATTTATCTCACAATTAGTTGTCTTTATTTAATTTATTTAAATGCAAGCATTTGGAGATGGAATGCCACAGAGAAAGGGAGTGAATGTAATATGTTTGAATAGGAGAATTGCAGAATATCAAATATGTTAGAAGATAAATTATACTGGTAATACATGCTGTGTGATGATGGTGAGGAAGATGGTGAGACTAAATGATATATTTTCAGAGAGTGAGATGAGCTGTAATTACTAAATAGAATTATAAGATCAAATGCAATTTTATATAGAATACCTTTTTAATTCTCTATAATTTAAGACCTAAATTGTCAGTTATAAATTCAGCCTTATTAAGCTACTAACAAAGTCATCCTACATTTCAAAAATGTGACACATATTTCCTCTGTAGTTTATTCCATTAAGAATCAATTATCTACTTATTCACCCCAATTCACTTCAGTAAGAAATTCTGGAAAACAATAGTGTGCCTAAGTGCAGTCTTATTTATACTTTCACTCTGGTGACATGATGTAACTGTTAGCAGACACCAGGGTCCTGAAAGCATAAATGTTTGATGAGCAGTTTATGGGAAAAATAGATATGCATTACTTTCAATTCTTATACAGGCAGTTGATATTTGTTCAATTTAAGCATCAAAGAAGATAATAAAAGGCAGTTTGAATACAATAATAGTAATAAGTTGTACTTCTTTAGCAGGTTGAAGTTTATAATTACTACCTTTTTATGACCTAATAAGAAATTTTAAAATTAATAAGGCAAACTTTGTATTATACTAATTTTAAACTTGTGTAAACTAAGCATGGCAAGATCATAGTATTGTAAAGCAGAAGAGATAAGGATCAATTGGGGGATTTTCTAAAATATCTGGGAAAAAGTGACATAATCACAGAACACATACCAACAAAATGGTGCGTGAAATAGTGAAATAAGACATTCAAAGAAAAAGAAAGCTCAAAGCTTTGTATTCTGTGCTTAGCTTGACTTAATTCTGAAATAATACAGAATTGTGTTTCTAACTCAAAATGTTTTTTTAAAGCCCAGAGAGTTAATTTTGCCTTTTCTGTGTGTGGCAGGGTGAGAAGATATTTAGGTCACCTTGTACACTATTTTTCAGGCCCAGCATAGGTCCTAAGTAGTATTCTAGAGAGAGAATGTGAGAAATGAACATAATATTAGTGCACGCTGTATATTAGGCATGTTTATAGACCCTAGAGATACATCAGTGAGCAAAAGAGACAAAATCCCCCATATTCTTGGAGCATACATTTTAGTGGGTACTTGTGTTTTAGAAAGAAGTGTTCAATAAAGACACCTAGAAATAACTAAAAATATTAAAGCACATTATCAGATGGTGAGAAGTGCTTTGGGGAAATTAAAATAGGAAAAAGACATTAGAAGTATCTTCCTGACAGCAATATGGGAATTAGAGTTCAGGCATGTGCCTTTTGAGAATGATGGAGAGTGAGGATAACAAGCCTAATGAAATTAGTCTTTGTGACTGCAGGCAGATAGGACACTGAGTTTTTGGATGCTAAAGGAATGCTTATAGGAAAAGGAGTTCCTGGTATTTTCTTGACTCTTGCTGTGAGGAAACTTTTATAATTCTGCTTTTACATTTGAGAAAATGAGCCTCAGAGAAGTTAATAAACCTGGGCAATGTCATGTACCTGCAAAGAGACAGCCAGGTTTCGAGCTCAGCTGTGAATGGGAACTTGAAGTGTCTGTGTGTTTGTCCCTGGTACCACACTACCTTCTAAGAAGGGGCATTCTCGTTCTCTAGGGTGTAAACGTTAATCGTTAACTAACCCTTGACTTCTCTTTAAAGCTAGACAGGACTCTTTTATACATGTATTTATTAAGCCATTTTGTAACCTTTTCCTATTTTTTCTGACCCTTCTGTGAATCATGGAATTTACATATTATCCATGGAATAAGACAAAATGTCATTAGCATACATTATTAAATTTTTATATAAGATAATTTGTATGAATAGTTCATAATTTTAAAGAAAACAGCATGTATCATTATTGTTAATAATTCTTTCCAATCACCTATTAGCAATCAAGTCTTTCTACATCAAAGGCTTTAATTGATTCATTCCAGCTTTCTTTCCTTCATGTCCTCTAAGTTCTAATGGTAAAATAATGTGAAACAAGCCTACCAAAAGGAAAGTATACCCATGGTTGTTGCCGTTATAAATTATTTGGTATTTAATACTGCTTAATCATGTCTAACATTTTGCCAGCCTTAGGGAGACTGCCAGGTACTTTATAATTAATTAATGTGCATATTTATGATTTTCATGATTAAAATATATTTGGGAAGGTAATGATCATCTAGCATTTTAAAATTTAGAGCCAACAATTTAAAAAACCACAGGCAATTTCTGTCATGGTGACTATTCATTATTTTAGAAGGGCTGAAGCATCTGACACTCTGTTGTTTATAGTTAACTGTGCTTCTAGTCCTTTATACATTTTAAAAGCTCAGAGTGATTTTTCTAGAAGGTGTGAGGAATCTACTGACTGTAAGTTCACAACTGATTGTCTAACATTTTATTTACAAGGAGGAGACTAGAATAAAGGAAAAGTAATCTTTTAGAACTTTTGTTTTATATTTTTTTCACTTTTTCATTTGTTCCCTCCCTAGACCAGACTGATGAATATTTCAATACTGATCAAATAATTCTGTCAGATCTTTTTGCATGTCCTAACCCACTTAGAAATGCCAGATGATGCTCAATAATGGAGTGAAGCTTTCCTAAATCGCTGGTGGATGGAGAGTTCAGTTACCATCTAGATCCTCACCTCACATTTCTATGATTCTGTGAAATCATGTATAAATGCCTCAGTGCATAATAGTTAAATAAAAATGTATGAATGATTATGAAAATTAGAATGGGCATGAAAAAGACATTTTATATGAAGTTATTACAATGTCTTTCTCTTTTAATAGAAAAGGAAGAAGAAGCAAAATGAAAGAAGAAAAAAATGAAAAAGTCTTTGTTACAATTCTGGGTCCTCTGTATTCCTGTGATATTCACAAGGAACCACCTTTGAAACATTTTATAATTAGAGAGACCAGGGCAAATCTTTAGCCTACTGCAATAAACAATACATAATGCAATCTAATCTTTACACATATAATTCTAAATCATGCACTTAGTTTTGAAAATGGGCCTCTATCTCATTGCTAAATTTCAATATCCATCCAAAGCTGGGAAATATAATTTTAGTGGAAAGTATGGGGTTTAATTACAAGCTGAAATAGATCTAGAATAGTTATGATTAACTTTAGAATGTAAAATTGTTTTTAATATTCTCAAGTTTTCTTTGCCTTAATTTTGAAAACTAGTCTTTGACTACCAGTACTCTTTGGGATTCATATTTTACTTGTGCTATTTAATCATTTTATTTGCTTATTTTTTTTAAGAGTAAGGAGGCAGGCAGGAAGAAAGACAAGTAGACAGGAGGAAAAAGGAGAAAGAAGGTTTTATTTATTTAGTTTTCATGTTGTTCTCCCCAACTGCAGGTCTTGAACCCAGGTCCTTGGGATTTACATAGACTCTTTAGAGCTATAAACTTAACTCCTGAGCCACCAGGGTGCATTTGCTTGTGTTATTTAAATGCTAACTTTTGTAATGATAAAAGTGTGCTAATGCAAAGAATTCACATATAAAGCAATTCCTGGTAATAAAGAACAGATGGAACTTGGAATTTTTTTCATATTTGTATACATAGCATTAGTAATCTGAGGGTAAATCAATGAGCCCCTTATTGTTAAGCCTCAAATTTCCCATTTCAGCCCTTTTCCCCAGTATTTCTCAAAAAAGGATACTCCCTACACTACTAGGCTTTCATCCATTCTGAAGCTCTTCTTGTTTCCTGATGGTTCATCTGAATTTTGGCCCTTGCCCTTTATATGAAAAAGAAAAAAATCCACATTCTTTAGCAAACACTCTGAAAATTTGTAGAACCTGACCCAATCTGTTTTCCTAACTTCAATTTATATCTCTCCCTCCATGTAGCCTTAAACCAACCTCAAGAGGGCTAGTTCTTATTTTAACAAGCAAAGGTTGCTTTTGCAAAGATTGATACTTTTGGTTACAGAAAAATATTTTTAAGCCTTCTCCAGTCTTCAATCTGACACCGCTCTTTTTTTTTTTTTCCAAAGGAAAGGTGCAAGCAAGAATGAAGGAAAGTAGGCAAGCAGGCAAAAAGAGAAGGGAAAAAGAGCATTTTATTTTATTTTGTATTTGGTTGTTCACACTGGCTGCTTACCCTGAGACCCGTCACTCAGACCCAGGGGTATGTGACTGCTGGTTGCTGCTTTACCATGCCCACCTGTAATTTTTAAGACAACACTAAAAAGCGTTTTGTTTGTTTTTAATATCCCCCAAGCAGAAGATTATTTTCTGTTTTTGTAGCACGTTGACCTAATCCTATTACTGAATGCTTTTTAAGATTATTTTGTTAATCTTCCATATTAGAGACTGAATTTTATGAACTTTGATACTAGGATTTCTTCCAATTTAAACTGACTACACCAGAGCAGTGTCTAAACTGTCATACACACTCCTTAAGAGTTTGTAGAAAAAATACCCACTTGCCATATGCAACTGTTGAGCATTTGATTCTTATGTGACTAAGAAACAATATTTAAATTGCATTCTATTGTAATTAATTTAAATATAAATCCCCATATATGGCTAATGTCTACCATCTTGGACAAAGCAGTTTTAAATTACTATAAGAATACAGTAGAAAGGGGTTCAATAAGGCAGTTATACAAAGAATGCTATAAATGAGTATTCTCTCTATTCTTATCCCTTGGAAATTTTTCAGTCTTTCAAAAATTCTTTGTTTAATTCTAACTCCTCAAATCACTGAGTTAATTTACCTTATAAATGGTGAAATTATACTACTTCCCTTCTATTTTCTTCCTTCATTCCTTTATTTGTCCTTCAACAGACATTGAAAATCTATGTTTGAGGCAGAATTCTGTGTATTTGTCAGACAGTAGTAATAAGGTAGAACCTTAGCATTCATGAATATTATATACTATTGGGGAGACATCCCATAAACAAGAAGTAAATGAATGCATGAATTAATTTGTTAGTGAATGTCATGAAAAAAATAATAAAATTAGTTAATGAAAGAACAATTTGGCAAAGACCTTTATAACAAGAGACAGCCAGTCGTATAAAGAGCTAAAGGAAAAGCATTACAGGCATAGGAAATAGCCAAGAACAAGTTCCAGAAGTGGGAACAGAGATCATGGGCTTCAGGAATTAAAGGATGCCGAAATGGCTAGAGCAAAGACAGAGATTCAAAGAGTTATAGGATGTGAGATGCCAGAGTTGTCCAGACAACAGAATAGCCAATGTGTGTAGAACATGAAATGTTTATAAGGTAGTCATCTAGTGATAGACCAAAACTCTAATTTAGCTCATTGTAGGCAGGTTGTGAACAGTGGAAAAGAAGGGGCGCTAATGAATAGTAAGGTTCCATATGGGATAGAAAAATTGTGGAGGTAGAGCAGTAGAATAAATTTTCTAGAAATATAAAAAGTTGGTGTTCTGAATGGAGGCTTTGGAGTTAGTCAAGTTATTGGTGACACAGTCCAGGATATGACCTTTGAAATAAGTATTAGATTGAAATTTTAAAATGGAAATTGTTTATAGTGAGATAAATAATACTCAGGCCAATGTTTAAGATGAAACTTCTCCGTTCATTCTGATAGACATAATATGCCTTATATTTATAAGATTGTCAACATTTAAATCAAATTCAATTTAAACTACATTAAATCTATACTTCTAAAACTTTCTTCTTTCATGTATTGTTTACACCATTTTTCTTATTTTCTTTTCATCTCTAATTTTTCATTGTGATTCATATTATTTAAAAGATGTACAGAAACCATAGACTAAAAGATTTCTGTTATACTACAAATTTGTAGATCATTTTATGTTTTTATTTGTATCCTCATCTTAACACAGTCATTGATAAATCATTTTTATTGACCAAATATTTGTGACATTGAATCTAGATTTGAAGTCTTCTTTAATTAAATAATAGTTCGTGTCACCAAGTCCAATATCAAACTTTCTTCTAATATATGATCTCTATATATTTTTAATTTTTCAGACAAAATTATATTATCGGCTCTTCCTTTCTCCTACCAGTTCTTAACAGAAGTTCTAAATATGAACTGAATCATAGACATGGTATTTTTGATAGAGTCCTACTTAGTGCTGAATAGAGTAGCAAGATACCTTTTTGGTTACTTCCTTTGCTACTCCTGTCTTTGGTTCTCCAGCCTTTCACATTTGACTTTCAGCACCTCAATACAACATTGCTGACTAAGATCCTGCCCTACCTGGGCAGATCTGCTCATCCTCTTTCACAACTGGTTGTGATAAATGAGCTAACATCAGTAAATTGCTTTGAATTCTTTGAACGCAAGTTGTGCAAACCATTATTCTATTGTGACACTTCCTTTAAGAGGCGTTGTCATCCTGTGTTCATTTGTAGAGTCTAGAAGAGAAAATGAGGGAGAAGAGATTCTGGGAAGGCACACTTCTACAAAGTGCATGATTATAGAAACTGCATGGAGAGAACAGGGTTTCAATTTTTATCTATTTTTAGTATAAAATATAAAATTCTTTGACTATCTCACTGTCAACAACTTTTCATTTTAAAATTTCTAACACATATTTCAAGAGTTATATCCTAGACATTGCGATCACTAATAATTGAGCCAACTCCCAAACATCCTTCAGATCACCACTTTTGTATTTCCAGTCAATTTAGTCTAATGCTCTACCTCCAACAATTTTTCTATACCTTTCTTCTTTTACCTTTTCAATTCTATACTGTCAGCCCAGAGTGAGGTAAGGTCAAATAAGACCAACTTTATGTGGGAAAAAGAATTGTCATCTTTTGAGTGTTAAGTATACATTAGAAGGTATTAACTTTTTTTGACAGTCAATTTTTATCCTATAGAAGAGTTAACAGATAGGCTTATGAAAAATGCTGGCTCTTTATCATATGTAGTATTGGAATTTAAAACATTATTAAGTTCTTATTTGATAAATGTCTCCAACACATGTGGTGTATGGACTTAGGAATCCATTCTGAACAGGTTCAGTTGGAAGACAGTGGTGTCCTGTGGTTACTTTATGTGCATCATTGTTGGTGGACAGATGGCTGTTTCTTACTGTGTCCTCATTTCAACTCTGTCTCTAGCTGCTCCTTTTCCATGTGGCCTTCCACTTTTGCTGATGATGGAAACTTTTTCTCCATGACTAGATTTTACTCACTCTTAAATTTAGACCATCCCTTCAAGCCTAAAGGTCCACACTGCTATAACTACATGACTGTGCCAGTCATCTCCCCTACTGAACTATATGCTGTCTGCAATTTAAAAGGTTATGTCTGAAGAGACTGTCTGTTTTATTGCTTGATTGCTCCCCTCTCAGAATATTGCAAATTAAGTGATCAAATTCTGTCTTTAGGAACAAACCTATAAAATGATCAGGAGTCAGCATGACATGGACCCAAATGTAAATCTTCAGGACACCTCCTTAACATCAAGGAGCTTGAGGTCATCATCTGGAAAATGATTATTAAAATGTATACTTTCTACAGCCGTCCATCTTTGAGATACCGTTGGATTAGGATTTGGGGGATTATATTCTTTTGGTTTTTTGTTTGGTTGATTTTTGCCAGTGTGTTGTTTTCATAGTTTTTGAGCATCAAAAATGTCATTTGTTTATTCTGTCTTCCTCAGTCTTTGAAGAAAGGATTTATTTTTTGTAGTATTATCATTGAGAATGTCTTCTAGGACAAGATTTAGCATTTTAAGAGGAAACAGAGGCTGGTGACATTTATGGTGATTCGTGTTCTAGTGAATAAAATTAACTGGAACTATTTTCATGGGTAGTGAAGAAAATAGAAAGTGTCAGGGGCTGGTTTTAAACTCTTTGAAATGTGACAGGAGGATACTGGTTAAAAGTGTAGGTGTTAGAGTCAGACCCTGAGAAGTAATTTAGCCTTGAGAAAGTCATTGACCTTCTCCAAGACCCTGTTTCCAAATCTGTAAGGAAACTAATAATAGTTTCTACCTCATTAAGCTTACTTAGAGGACTAAGTGATTCAACATATCAAAATCTAAACAATACTTGTGCCATGATGCTTAGTATCTACAAAATCAACAAGACTGGAGTGGTGTAGAGCAGACATGTATATGACATTTCAGATGTGTTATTGGTCCAGTGGTCTGTCAAGTGAATCTGTTCTGGAGAATTTGATTGTCGATTTGTATATTCTCTTGGACAAATGTTAGTTTTAATTCAGTAACAGTGAAAATTCTACTAAATCAGTGTTTGTGAATTGTAGGAGGTAGTGAGAATGGAATAAATAATCTTGGAAGCTTTTTCAGACTCAAGAAAACTTCAACTCTGAAAGTCTAGCTTCCTCAGTATAGTGTATGTGTGTCTGTCTGCATACACACAGCCAAAGAATAATATTGAAGGATTTCATAAAGAACAAATTCTCCAAATAATGACTAATGTTCCAGGCATTGTACTAAGCAATTTCACATGTATCACATGACTTCATATTAGATTAAAATAGCTCAAAAACAGATAACCTTTGCCACTTTTCATTTATCAATTTCACAGATGCAGTAGGACAGAAATGTAAGAACTGATGTATATTTTTCAAAAATGAAATTACTATGAGAGATTTTTGGAAAATTTAGAATTAGGAGGAATATAATCCATTATTGTACAAATGAGGGGCCTGAAAGATGCATGAGCCACAGAGATGGAAGCTAACAGCGCTGGACTATCACTTTAGATTACTGCTCTTCATACAGCAACAAGTGCATTTTTTACAAGTTATTAGCAATGGTGTTACTTGATAGCACTTCAGAAAACAAAGATTCTTAGAGTTAATTTTGAAACATTTTGCACACATAAATACACACACAAATTCCTTTTAGCCTATTGCTAAGTAATACGAATATAATTATTCTAAGCATGCTTCTATTAAGTGTGACTGTTTTGACCTGATTATTATCCATAGAGACAGTTTTCCATGGTTGAATTTACTTAGGAGGGAACAGTGAAATTCCTGGTCAGAATAGTTCAGCAAAAAGATAATGAAGTGGAAAAAGTTTAGTTAATTTACATTGCTTTTATTCATCTTTTTTGCAGGATAGAATGCATTAATTGAAATGTTTGAATACCCTTATCGAATTTTAAATACCAGATGTATTTTTAAGGTTTCTTTCTATTTTTTTTTTTTTTTTTTTTGCATTTCACAAGAGAAACACATCAACACATTAATGTTTTAATGGCGTGCAGTGAGTGGTTCCCGTTTGCCGGGATATGTGTATAAGTTCCAAAGAGAGAGTTTCAACAGTGTATCTAATTGTTTTGGGTGCTATCAAGTTAGTTAATATTCATTCACACTTACGCACTCATGCTAGACAAGAATGAGAATGTCAGTTAAAAACTAAAACAGATCAAACTCTTTAAAGAAATAACATTTGGAATTGTTATTGAATTCATTATACAATGCAATGATTCACTTACTGTAAGCATCTAGAATAGGCATGTTAAAAGTTCTCATTTTCCGGTGTGCCTCAGATGCTTGTAACTATAGAACACCACCAGAGCCTTGCTTAAATACTGAAAGCACTTTATGTGCATAACATACATGTTTGTAATATAACTTATTACAAGTTGTAAGAGAAGAAGGGATGTAATGTGAATGGCTAGACTCAGTTTCTAACAGTTTATCTGTTTAAGGAGACTATATATATACAGATAGATAGATAGATAGATAGATAGATAGATAGATAGATAGATAGATAGATAAAGGAATCGTTATTATTATCAATTTGCAAGTGAGAAAGAAACCGAAATAATACTTTCCTATTTTGCTTTTTTATATATCTCCCCTTTTTCCTAACTAATTAGAAAGAGAGCGATCAAGAGAAAAATGGATTCCTAGTTTCTGAGAATCTTTCACCTGATGTGACCTGGATTTTTGTTTGTTTGTTTTGCTTCGGTAGTACCAGGGCATTCTGGTTATAACACATAATTCAGAGTAAAGAAGGAATTAGAACGAGGTCATCTGCTCATTCTGGAGTCTAAATTTTCTGATTTGACTTCCTCAGCTATTAAAAACATAGGTGCCTGGTCACCTCCTTGCATTGTGTGGGCGCAGTCTTATGGAGATTGATTGTCTTCCTAGACTGTATTTCACTGAGCTGAAATAAGATCCGGTGTGGAAGACAAGCTGTGCAGTGAAGAATAATATGTGTTATATGATGTCAAGGATCCTATTACAGGAGCTTGTGCTCTGGCCAGGTAATTTTACATAGAAGGTTTTAGGCAAGCTAACAGAGGAAATGACTATACTTGTGCAAATTCATTCTGAACACATCATTTTATATCTTCTGTTTTTATTACAGAATATATTCTTGTTTGAGAGATTAAGAAATGAAATTCAAAATCTTAATCACAACTCTTCCCTTCAAAATTTGAACTTTACCCAGTTGTTCAAAACTTTTAGTTCTTACAATGTTCCTCCTCTATGTAGCTGTTTAAAAAAACTTCAATTTAGCTTTTGTATGTCTCCCCAAAGCAATAAGAGAATTTGTCATCAAAGAATGGGAACTGATGGTGTCTAATACCTGTGTATCAGAGAATTCTGATTATAGAGTGCTGCTGGACAGTCATTTCTGGTTTACGGGAGCCCTCTAAATCATACATTGATCACAATTACCATGATTTCTGTTATGAGTATAGAATTACATCTTGTAATTTTACTGGAATATAGATATCATTTTAGAAAAACCAACAATTCTGCCATCATTAATGGGACATCTTTGAGCCTAGCCCTTTGTCACTAAATCTGGGAGGAAAAAAGAAACTGGTGCTAATTGGTCTTGGCTACATTTTCAGATAACAGTCTTGAGGTTTTTCTCAGGGACTATGGAAACAAATAAGAAGGCAAAATAGGATCCCTTTAATAACTGAAAGCTAAAAAGAATCTGTAAAATGTTTAAGTAGAACTCCTCCTCCAAATGAAATTTATTGTTTTTAAAATGTCTGTGCTATAGGACTGGAGGAATACCTAAGAATAACCCTAATTCCCACTAGCTTCTGAGTGAGAAGACTATAATGATCTAAGAAGAGTGAAAATGAGAAAAACAAATGACACCAGGGGATGTGAAATTTCATTTTCAGTCCAGAAAATAACATTTTAGAAAGATATCTTGGATTTAATGTTCAGTTCTTTGCATTTGCTGTGTTCATTGGCCCACATGTCTCTGAACCGAATGCCTGAGGCCCCGAGAGGATGCAGGAAACAGGAAAAGGTAGAACATCACTGAAAGGAGAGAAGTGATTATTCTGTGAAAGAGGTGACCCTCAGAGGCTTGACTCTGCCAGGTGCTCTGAAGGAGTGCATTCACATTCTCAAAAAAGATTCTCATCAGTAACTCTAATGGCATTGCCATAATTGCAAGGATTTGGACACGAATTCGCAGTAACAGCAGTGGGAAGAGAAAATGAGGTTCTGGACATTATCAGTGAGGAGTTTGCTATTGAGCGCAGATCTTCAGAAACTGCTACATGTTCTGAACTTAAAAGAGAAAAACTGTAACCATTAAAAAATTAAAAATAAGACAAAAACCTAAGAAAAAGGACTAAAATATCAAAATACTGTATAACACCAACAATTCAATGACTATCATGCTCTAGATACACACTGTCCTATATCATATTACTTTGTTTTATTTCTCTGCATCAGGTTATCTTCATTTAGTCATTTTGTTTATTTAAAGTTTTCTGTATTCTTCTCTGGAATGTGAAGTCCCTAAGGGTAAGGCATTGTCTGACATCTGCAACACCTGGATAATACTTGACAGACATTAGACAGCAATGTAAATATCTTCCATGCATGAATGAATAATTCTGAGCTAAGTTGTAAAAGGTAGTGTGCTAAGTGAAAGCTGGAACAGAGATGGCAAATTGAAGGAAAGGGTAACCTGTTTTAGAGAAAGAAATTCTGTGGACTCCTACTCCTTCACCTCAGGGAGCCCATTTCTAATAGCATGAAATCTATCCAGCTTACTCCAAAGTGAAACATGACCCTTAATGTGGACATGAAAAATTGATTTTACAGTAGCACTTTTCCCTCTTCTGTGGAACAGAATATTCAGCAAGTCCCACTCAAAGTGTAATAGATTTAAGGTTGACCTAGATTGTTTTTGCTTTTTGGGCTTTTTTTTTTTTTTTTTTTTTTCAACTTTAAATGGACCCATCACTCTTCTGGGGCATAGGAAGGAGGGTAGAACACTTAGAAGAAATAAAGAAATCTCTTGCCCATGTCTCCAAACTAGTGACTGTGACATCAAATGGTTCATCAATTTAACAGTCTGATTTGAAGGTCTCACCTTTTCTGCATACAGAAACTGCCATATGGCCTACATTGTGGTCTTTCCATTTACCCAACAATTTAATACGCCTGGTTCATGAAGAAATACCAACTCCTGGCTGGGAATTAAAGCAGCGTTCCTATCCTCTCAGCAAGAAGGCTGTAGTTTGATATATTCTGTGAACTGGGTTCTGCATTAGCCAAAGGAAAGGATTGGCATAGTTAGGAAACACAGTTGGACTTGTGAAGACAAGCATTTCAGTGCACAGATGCTAAGTCTCTTTGGAGTTATGCTTTGAATCACTTTGCTCCTTTCAACTAAATATATTTTTCTTTCAGTTCTTTTTAATTTCTTCTTTACAACAATTTTCATGAATGCAGTATTTTGCCTCTAAGATGTTTTAGAAATGGTTGTTAGGAAAGAAAAGGCTTACAGTGTATTAAAATGTTCTCTTTTCTCTATGAGTGCCATTTAAATCAGCCCAATGTAATATTAATCAAGGTGGCATGGTGGAAAAAGTATGGCCCCACAGAGACTGAGAATCAAATGGTGGCCATATTGTACCTAGTTATTTAGCCCTAAGTAGGTCAATAAATTCTTTTAGTTGAGCCCATTAGTATGTAAACTAAGGATAGTAATACTTTGTAGGACAGTTACAAGGAATAAATTATTGTATACATGCATACATGTAGGTGTGTTGTATGTGTGTGTGTGTGTGTGTGTGTGTGTGTGTGTGTGTGTAAAATGCAAGATTTGGTTAAATCAAACTTTCATTTGTTCTAACAGTCCATATATCTATCAGGATATTCAAATGTTCCTATATGTCCATAAAATAAATATTGCCATCAAGTAGCGTGCACGGAGTGAATTGACCTTATCTTTCAATATCTTTCCATTCTCCCAAGGCAAGGGAGAACTCTGAAAAATATAATTTTTCACTGTAATTTATTATAAAGAATGGTCGTGGTCAAATGGTAATGGTCAAAACTATTAAACTACACACATTTTTTTCGAACATGATAGAAATTTCTTACTCCTTCCTTCACTTGTCTGCTTTAAACTTATCCTTCAGACTGACTGCTCAGGAATCCTGCTCTGAACCTCCAGGGAAGTCCAAGTACCCCTCCTCTCTCTGATAGTGTTTGCTATCTATAGCTAACTTTGTGTTGATTATATTACAATTAAATTACCTGTGCTTGCCTGTTGACTAATTTATTTTTAACTTTGTAATTCTGTTTTCTAGCCAGGGATTTTATAGCTCTCCATTTACGTTAGTTAAAGTTACCATCCACATACAGGCATATACACAAGTATATTTTATTTTTCAATCATTTTTTTCCCATTCCATGTCAAGAACTTCCTAATTGATCCAACAGCCGAAATTATTTCAACCTACTATATACTAGTCATTAAAATTAAATATTATGTTATAACTAAATGTAGTTATTAACTAAATATTAACAATTTATGCTTTGACTGATATTCACTTATTCAACAAGCCCTACTGACATCCTATTTTATATGGTAGTCACTATATCCAGTAATCAGTATGTCTTAAAGAAAATTAACACGTAGGAATTTAAATTGATACACAGATCATCACAATTCAATAAACTTAATGTATTATATATAAATGTTAATTTATGATAAGGCATACTTTAAGCCTTATAATGTTATGATGCAGGGTTCCTTCAATATGTTTAAGTTCTTATGTAACAAAGTGAATAAACAAGCATCAGAAACAACACAGCATAAAATGGAAGCCTGTCAAAAAAAATGTCTTCTGTAAAGGTGACACTAACTTGAGTCCGGAAGGCTGAGTAGGAGGTAGTGGATGAGAGGATGTTTGTAAAATGAGCATTCCAGATGGGAAAAGCAACAAGTGTAAAAACAGGAGAGAGAAATCATGGTGGTTTTAGGAAATGCACACAGAGTATTTGGAACGTTAGAAATGTAGAGTGGGAGGCTGGCATTAGCAGGAGATGAGTAAACTGAGATCTGTGTCTTTGCAATAAATTAGGACTTCATTTATAGGTAATGAGCAAGAATTGCAGCTTTTAAAATGAGGAATGAAATGACCAAATTTGCATTCAGAAATAAGAAAACACCTGTGCAAACAAATAGTAGGGTCTTAAAATAACCCAGACAAGAATTCATGGATG
Organism: Solenodon paradoxus; assembly: GCA_004363575.1. Classification (NCBI taxonomy): domain Eukaryota; kingdom Metazoa; phylum Chordata; class Mammalia; order Eulipotyphla; family Solenodontidae; genus Solenodon; species Solenodon paradoxus. The sequence goes on from RJWH01000439.1 coordinate 655,331, forward strand.
TTTAAACTAATCCTGAACAAAATATTAGAAGAAATACCGAGGGAAAAGAATCAATGGGATTTACAGTCCAGCTGAGAATAGAGAGTAAGAGAAAGGGAAGATTCTCAAGCAATACCATGTTTTTGGTTTGTATAATAGAATAACAGCAATGCCATTTAACATGATAGTGAATATAGATAAAACAGGTTTGCAAGGATAGAAATAATAGGTAATGAGTTAGGCATTGGGCTCTCTAGATCACACATGCTAAATATGAAAGGATTATGTGTATCATATTTACATGTATCACCATCTGCCACCTTTGCAGTTATTTAATACATAATTTTTTTCCAATATCTATTTGTTGAATTGATGAATAGGCACCTGTGGAACAGGCAGCTTGTAAATGTCCAGGAGGATCTGTTTGAAATCCCAGGACCTGCAATAATGTAATGAAGATTAAGAGGACTCTGATTCACAATAGATTAAAAACTTAATTTCCCTTCCAAAAGCTGCCACTAGGATGAAAGCAGAAAAGATGAGACGCTAGCCTCAGAAACACGAGGAAAACTCACAGAATTGTAAGAGTGCATCTGTGTTCCTTTTATAATTTATTTAATCCTCTTCCAATTCAGTCTTCTCCTCCCAGTCCTTCTGCACTATATTTCAGATGAAGAACCCCAGGTGAGATTGTCTCCTCCTCATCCTAATATTAGAACAACCTTCTTCCCTTAAAAATAGTCCAAGATATTAACAGGAAAAACAGAAGAATTTTTTTTCATGCCTCTCATTAAGGGTCCAATTCAATGTTTAATCTACTTCTCACAAGTTTCTGGAATTTCCACATTTACAACACTATCATTTTGTCTATGTGTATTCTATTACTAGTTGTTTTAATCAAAAAAAATACCAAGTCTATACCACAATTTTGCAATATTCAGAACTCTGATATTCTGTAGCTGCATGTAGGATAGAGGGTTTCCTATCTCCTTATGCTCTCTAATTGTCAATTAGACTTTTAAAAACATTCTTGATAGAAAGCCTCAAGGTGTCACTGCTGAGGTGAGAACTGGATGGTGAAAAGATACATCAGCTTTTATGTAGGAAAGCAAGGGAGGCAAGATGTTTAAGGTCTTAGGGGAAATTGTTCAAGAAGAATTTTGGCAATAAGAATAAGAAGAGTAAAGAGAAACCTCTCATCATAAAACTGATTGCCCAGCACTGTTTACCACATGTATGTTTTGATATTTTAATCTTAGATGAAGTCAATCTGAGCATCAGGAGAAACACAGGACTATGATAAAAATAAGTTACTAGTAATTGTTCATATCATCTCTGTGTTCATGATGGAAGATCTCTTTTTTAGCTGTCTCCCTGAAAGCCAATGGCTAGACTAGTGTAAGCCTATGCTGGTTTTTCTCTGGTCAGCAAAAAAATAAGCAACGTGAGAACAATGGAGTGAGTTATTCTTAGAGATTAATTTACTAACCGTCCTATCCATTTTTTTCTTTTATGCACTGATGTTGACTGTGGTTGATTTTTCTTATTTTTTTCTGTGTCTACCCCTGAAAAAAATTACTAACCATTTCTAGATCCTAATTTAGACAAATATTTAAAATAGGTTGCTTAGTCCATAATAGCTAAATACATCAGAGCTGCTTTCTTCACTCATTCATATCTTCATTTTCAACAAAAATATATTGAACAACAACAAAATTATAGTTTAGGTAATGGCAATACAGTAGGTTAAAAACAGTTTTCTTCTGTCATGCTATTTATATTCTAGTTTAGAAAGACAAGAAAAATGAATCAATAAATATTTGTAGATGACTGTAATGCATTGAAAACAAATTTTAAAGTTTTCAAATAAATGTGAAGAGATATTAAACCTGGAGTGTACCTTTGTTAACCAGAACGGCCTGCTCACGAACTTACTCCATGAAACTAGTCATTGCGCCGCATTGGTCTTGCTGGAGACCTTGTCCGTCATTAAGGGACCTATCAGGACAATGCTTGAGAGAAATGTCTTTTTTTAATGTATGTGTCAGAAATAATAGAGAGATGCTGAGAACATTTTTAATCTGTTGTAAATAGGATATTACCATAAAATGTGTCTTCACTATGTGTAAGAGTATAATGTTATGATACAATGTTTCATCAATTGAAAGAAACAGGTTAGAGACACATGTGCTGCCCATTTATTTTTCTGTTTAACCCCTTATTTCTAAAATATTTCCTAGAAGTATGTTGCCTGTCCTTACCACCACTTGTAAAAATCATGTCTCACTTTGGCTTGCTCCATGTTCCTAAACAAGTTGTACCATTTAACTCAGAATTATACTACTGCACATAGGTATCTAGCGTATTATTTGCGTTGTAAATAGTGTGACCATGTTCAGAGAGATTCCACCTGATTTTAGGTTTCATTGCTTTCTGTGAAACTGAATTCTTTGTTTTATTACATATGATCCCCAATGTTGTTGAGTTGTTTTACCTGAGCAGAAATTGCCCATGCTTTAAACGTTTCTAAACAGGTCTTGCGATCACAGCATCGTTGAAAGTATTTTTAGAGTATGTATACCTATGGTGAAAGAATAAAATTGACATCACCAAAGGCAAATCCTAACATTGTCATTTCTAAGCCTGGAAAATATTTTCAATGTACAGTTTTTTTCCTGCTGAAAATGTTGCTTCCATCTAATGTTCATCCTGAGTATACTTCTTTTTGTGACAGACTAATCATAGGGAGGAACAGGCACAACAGTCTTTTTACAGGTATGGAATTTTTACCAACCACCCAATTATTCCATATAGCCAATACCTATAAATTTATGCATTTCTAGGAGGTAATTTTTGCAGAAAATCTGCCGTAATTATTCAGTTTAATATTCAATGTTAATAGCTGCCAGTGGGTTAAATGAGGTAATTTTTGAAAACAAATCTCTGAAATGATAAAGAATACTGAGTAACTTACAAAAATATTGTATTAAATTAAGACTTCACAAAAGATGTTCATTTTCTGTCACCTCTAGGATATTTTTGGTAAAATTTCAGACCCTTCAAGAGGAAAAATAAGATTCTGTTTTCTATTTGAATCTGTTTTCTATTTGAACATTCTTTTCTTAACTGGATTGTGTTTAAAATCTGACTGAAATTCATGAAATTTGATTTCAGCAGTTGAATTTGTATGCCAAGAATTATGTATTTTATGTAATTCTTTTTTATCATTCCTGCGTATGCCTTCTTAATATATTTTCAACTGTTCTGTGGTAGTGTTACTCATAAAGTTAATCTGTTTAAAGAATGTGAGATCTTTCCTTGATCCAGTTCTTATATTGAGGGTCCAATACAACTTTAGGCTTATAGTTGCCTATCTTTTGCTTATTTTTATTTCTGAGGGTATAAAGATTGTAGGTTGAGTGAGAAAAAAAAAAGAGAGACATACATGTACCTTCTAATATTTAACTTAAATTAGTAAGTGCACATTATTTATGGAAATAAATTCAGAACATACTTTCCAACGCTCTAATACTCTTTGAGACTTAATTTTTTTACAGTTTTGTTGTTTCAGTTGGACTCCAAAATCTTAGCATGGAATATTATTGTTTAGTTCTTAACTCATATATTCATTACATCTGTTTTAAACTTTTGCTGACCCCCTTTATGTAAATACCTGTTTGAACTAAGTGCTGAAGATAAATTAACAAATATAAAAATTGTCCAGTACCATAATGATAAATACGTGTATTGATGGAGAGGCACTGTGAATATGGCCTGCAACATTTGAGGGAAAACCTCATCAATAAGACTGTTTGATTTAATCTCTATTACAAATGGATGGTAGTGTTTGGATATGTAGAGTACCTAAGGAATGAGGCTTCAGGAGGAAATGAGTAATGAAAACACAACTAAGAAAGGAATGACAAAGAGTTGAGTTGGTGCTAGTGTAAAGAATGACTGGTGAGATCTATGAACTCATTGTCATGTCTAATCTGTCTCCATGTTCCCTGGAGACATGATGTGAAACACAGTTAGAGCTGAATAGATGTTTGCTCAAGGAAGAAAAGCATTTGAGGCTCAGATTAGAGGGCTTGTTGATTAGAAACATGAAATGGGACCAGATTATAAAAGGTTTCGAAAGCCAGATTAATGGGTTTACATTTAGTCTATAGACAGTAACATCCAAATGTGAATTTTTGTGATATATTAGTTCAAGTTCTGGAAATAATTGTTTTTACTTTGACTTTGAAAATTGCTATAAAATAAACTCAAGAGAAAATATTTGTGCATCTTAAACTTTTTGCTCATTAAATTCACTCATTAAGCCTAACTGAGTTAATATTTTTCAGAATATTTTGTAGTACCAGTCTCCGCAAGATAACTTGTAGAAAATCCGTAACAAAAAATCAAATTATTTTATTTTATGTCACTATTGGGAAGTTAATTTTTAAAGTTCATTTAATTTACAAATAAAGTACAAATAAGTCTTTTTTGTCAATGTATTACAAAGTAGTTTTAAATATTACTAACTTTTGTTCTTAAACAAAACTTTCATTAATGTTCTTTAAATTTATATGAATTTATTTCTATGGTAGAAAAATACACTGCAAATTCTTTGTAAGTGATATGTGATAGAGCAATGTGATAAATATTGCATGTATTTCATTCATTTTTCTCTACCAAAATAATTTCTTTCTATCAGTTAAAATGCTATAAAATTTAACTGTGCATTCTGACACTAAGGAAGCACCTTCATAGTGTCTTTTTTTAGCATTCCCTAATCATATAACAAACCATAGAAAAGAGTTTCTCTGTCTTCCTGTTGTTTATCTCGAATATTTTCTTGTCTGCACACACTTTCAACTTAATCACCTTTCTGTCACACACAAAAAATTGCACATACTGCTTTTTTACATTATATAAAATTCATTTTCATTTTTTTTATATCTTTCTCAGTATCTAAATTCATGGACTTGTTGGAAGATCTTTTTCATCCTGTTTAAACTAGTAAGCCAACTGATACTTCAATGGCAAGGAAAAATAGATGGAGCTTTCAAAAAGCATTTCTAATGTGTTAAATAGCTTTCTCTCATTAACAAAGTGATTAGCATTCATTTTACAGTGTTCCAAGATTATCTAAAAAAGATTGCATAATTAAAGCAAATGTCCCAAAGACTTTAATTATAGATGCTTCAATATCTAAAACATAATTTTAAGCTTCTGCTGTAAAGATGATGCGAAATTTGTACAAAGACACAGAGAAATAGCATGTTTGCCACCCTGAGTTTTCAAAGCAGGGTTTATAGACATGTGAAACCAAAATGATGTACTGCTTAGCACTGCTGTCAGCCTCATGAGTATGGTGTTTCTAAGTTTGAGGGATTTTCTACTGGCATCTAGAGATGCATGAAGCATTTTATAATACATAGGACAATTCCTGACACCAAAAATTATCCAGTCCCAAATGTCGACTGGACTGAGATTGAGAAACCTTAATATAGAAAAGGTGAGAGCCCGATCATTTCCCATGGAAACGTTTCCTGGTGTCCATTTATCACACTGACCATATAGGTCAGGGAGGACATTTTTTTAATGTACTTTGGATTAAACTGTTCGTCTTTTTGGCCCAATACTTCAGTTCACTTTGCTTAAAATCACAAGCTAAAACATGGCTTATACATCTTTAGTTTGCTCATTTCTATTCTTTCCAGATTTGCTGTTTGGCTAATTTAATGTATATTAAGAACATATATTTGGGGAAAAAAAATATATTAACCCAGGAACAGGCAAACTTTTTCTGTAAAGAGACAGATTGTAAATATTGTAGACTTTGTGGGCCATATATCATCTCTGTTGCATATTTGTATTTTTATTTATTTTTGTAATTCCTTAAAAATGTTAAACTTACTCTTTAAAAAAGAGTCTTGTTTTTATTTGACTTGCAGTGCCTGATGATTTTTGAAATATTGAATTTGCACCTCAGTCTGTGTGCATTTTGCACCATACCCACCACCAGAGTTCCTGTACCCTCCTCCATCACCATATTAACTCCTTCATTTCTTTGTTCACCTCTTCCATCTCCCTGGTAGTCATGGTCCTACCTCCTGTGAATTTTAATTGTGATTTGTTTGTCTTTTTTTTGTTGTTGTTCCAAACTTCTTTTGATAAGTCATTTGGGTTGTTTCCAATTCTTAGCTATTGTGAGTTATGCAGCTGTCAATATAGGGATGTGTATTTTTTTTCTGATTAGTATGTTTGTTTTTCTCTGGGTATATACCTAAGGGTGAAATTGCTGGATCAAGTGGTAATACAACTGTTTGTTTGTTTGTTTGTTTTTTGAGAAATCTCTATCCTTTTTTCTAAAAAGTTTGCACTAGTTTACTTTCCCATCAGCAATGTAAGAGAGTTTCTTTGTCTCTACTTCCTCCCTAACACTTGTTTCTAGTTGTTTTGATATGGGCCATTCTCACTGGTGTCAGATGATATCTCCGTGATACTGATCTGCTTTTTTTTGTTTGTTTGTTTTTGGCATTCTCCTCTGATTTTGGAATCAGAGTAATGTTAAGTCCTATCATATATTTAGTGGTTTTCCCTTCTATTTGATTCTATGAAAAACTTAAGGAGGATGGATATTAGCAATTCTTTTAATTTTGGTTCAATTCACTAGTGAAATCATTTGGTCCAGGGCTCTTGTTTTGGGAAGAAATTTGATTACTACTTCAATTTCTATGCCTGTGACTGGTCTGTTCAAGTTATCTATGCCTTACTGGTTCAGTTTAATAATGTAAGATTCTAGAAATCTGTCCATTTCCTCAAGATAGTTGAATTCTTTGGCTATAGGTATTTATAATAGTCTCTTCTGATCCTTTGTGTTTCTACAATGTCTGTTGTGGTCTCACCTCTTTCATTTCTTTTTTTTATTATTATTTTTTTAATTTCCAGTTAGTTGTACACACTGGTTTTTTCCCCTCAAACCCAGGACTTAAACCCAGGGGTATCTGGCTTGTGTCTTTTGGGGGTGGATGACCCAGCCACTACTCCACCAGGATGAACCAACACTTTCATTTCTAATTCTTGTTTTAGAGTCTTTCCCTCTTTTTCTTCGTAAGTCAGACTAAGGTTCTATCAATTTTGTTTATTTTTCCATAGACCCAGCTCTTGGTTTCTTTTATCTTTTGATTGGTCTTTTTGTTTTCTATTTCATTTATTTCTGCACTGTTTTTTTTTTTTTTATTATTTTCTTCCTTGTTGTTTTTTGTTTTGACTGTCTTCTCTTTCTATTTCCTTCAAATGTGTGTTTAACTATTTAAGATTCTGTTGGTTTTTAATGTGTGTTTGTATCACTATAAAATTTCATGTTAGAACTGCTTGATAATTATTGTTAGCTCAAAACAAAAAGCATTAAAATAAAAAGACTGTATTTGACTGTAGGACTCCTAACATAACCTCTCATTTCAAAACCAACATTTTCTCTAAGTTTAAATTTAACTCAGTCTGTGAAAGATAATACAAGTAAAAAGCACTTTGAAAATATGTCTTACTTATCATTACTCTCACTTTAATGCAGTGAAATTCATTTAGCCTCTATCAATACATGCTCCTAACTAAACTAATTACTGATGTGGACTATTTTATCATCAATACATACTTGAGGCTAAGCACAAACTTTTACGTTTAGAGCTTCATTGTCATTTTATGACTATAATTATTACCTTGAATTTGGTGATTTGTTGTCAAGTAGAGTGATGTTTTATGCAGTTAATAAAAAATTAACTGTTATTTACCTCTGTTGTGATTAATTTGTGAAGGTGCACATTTTGTTGGTGGAAATATGGTAGTAGAATTGTTTGCTTATTAAATATCTATTGTTGTATTGGACAAAGATAGATTTCCACCTCTTTATCTTGGATTACTTCAAATTGGAAAATGAAAACTCCAGAGGAAAGATATTAATTTTCTACTCACTTCAAAGCTTCTCTGTGCTGCTCCTATACTGGATTTGAAGACCTGATTGTAATCTCTTAAGAGAGGGAAAGAAAAGGTGAAATTTTTTTAACAAAATGGACTGGTATGAGCAAATAGAAGAGGTCACAAATGCAGAGTTGTATGAGTCAGGCACTTTTGGACTGAATAGCAAAGTCAGTCTCAGGTTAGGTGAGGTGGTACAGTCTATTAGAAAGAACTACAGGAAGAAAGGAAACACAGCGAACCACCTCAAGAAAATCAAAGTCTGACTTTATGGAAAGCTTAAATGCCCCTCAAGAATCCAAAATACTTCCAGAGGCCCAAGTGGAATTGAGGTTGTTTCCATGTCTTGACTACTGTGAATTGTGCTGTCAACAAGGGGTGCATGCATTTTTTCTGATTAGAATTTTTGTATTCTCCAGGTCTATGCAGAGAAGTTGGATTGCTGGATCATATGATAGATACATCTTTAGTTTTTTGAGCTACCCATCCTGTCTTCCAAAGAGGTTGCAATAATTTTCATTCCCAACAACAGTGAAGAAGGTTTTTTTGTTTTCCTCCACACCCTCTTCAACATTTTCTATTTCTAGTCTTTTTGATATGGCCATTCTCACTGGTGTGAGGTGATAGCTCATAGTGGCTCTAATTTGCATTTCTCTAATGATGAGTGACATAGAGCATTTTTCATGTGTCTACAGGCTGTCCATGTGTCTTCCCTAGAAAAGTATCTTTTTGGCTTTTCTGCCGTTGTGGGGCTATGCCATTCCTATGAAGTATGCATTCTCTAACTTTTCCTGATGTTCATTCCTTACTTTCAGTCTCCATTTGTGTAAGTATGGTTAGACAAATTAATCGGAATCCAAAATAATGCATTTCCATTGGAAAGAATTCTCAGCTAGCCCATGCTATCACCTGCTGGCCAGGTTATCAATGATCATCTTTGAGGTAGGCATCCATCTTGGGTAAATTAGGTAAGAGTAAGATGACAGATGTGTAGTAACTTACTCACACACACACACACAAATATTACTTCTAGCCATTTTTACAGAAAGGAACTATTCACTTACTATCAGGAAAAGATTCAAGAAATGTGATATTTTCTGAATGTCAAAGCTTTGCTTGATTCTCTTTAATACAACCTTTCGTCGTATTTTCACTCACAGGACAGATATCCTCTTGTAGTTTTCTTTTTCATTTAGGTTCAAATTCCTGCATGTTTCATTATCTTTAATGTGCATTTAAAATTCATTTTACAAGGGTTCTTGGAATAGATCACTTCTTTTCTCAGTGCTATAGCTTCACTTCAAGCAAATCCTTATCACCTCATGACCCAAATTATTATCAATACTTCTTTACAAGTCTTTATTTTGACTGATAAGAACCTCCCTCCCAGTTCACTTTACAAACCACCTATAGGTTATTATTCTTTGTTCATAAAGCAAAAGATTTGAAAGAGAATACATTTATCTTCTGGAGAAATAAATCTTGCGTACCTTTCCCATACATGACAAAATATCTAGAGAGCTAGACCTCTCTACTCTATTCAATATCATTTCCTTTCCTCAGGCATTATTTTACATATATCTTCCTTCTTTGAGAGGCTTGCAATGACATTGTAGATGAAGACCAACTTTCTTATTCTTGGAGGAATACTCTCTACTCCTAATCAAACTGCTATGATTGTGGGAGAATAATGTTCCTAAATTTCTGTGAAGATTCCTTTCCCTAAACTCTCCTCTGAACCTATGCTCATAACACTATTTCACACTAATATCCTCCTCTCCCCTTCTTCTTTCTCTGTTCTCTTCACCCTCAAGGCATACACAGTGAAATTCCTATACATCTCAGAATCTAACGAAGGCCCATCATACCACCAAAGGTGTCCAGAGTTATAATATGATTAATCATGTAGGCTCTGGATTTTAAGATGTTTCTAAGTGCTGAAGTCATGAGCAGCAGATATTTAGCTTTGGGATTGCTTTCAAACTTTTTTAGATATTATGCTTGAATTTGTAATTATTTATAAACTCAGATGCAGAATCAGTCTTTCATTTCTTTTGTATACCCCATAACCAAGATACCGATTATAGGGAAAGATGTGTTGACTTGAATTCATGCAACTCTTTATTTCCATTCCTTTTTTTCTTTTTTAAACAATTTCTTCTGAATAAAGAACACATTTTTTTAGATGTGAATCTGAGACCTACAAGAACTCATTTCCAAAACGACTGTGCCATTGGCATCACCTAAGAATTTGTTAGAAACACAGTCTCAAGTTCCACTCCAGGCTTACTAAGTCCTAACCTGCTTTATACCATAACATTTGGGTGATTCTTGTCCATACGAAAGTGTGGAAAACATTGCACTAAAGAATCCATTTAGAATCAGTTGACCATGAATATTTAAAGAATCTAAGAAAATGTGTATCTGGATCACTGTTTTATCATTCACACATGTTTGTGTGCGGGAGGGAGGGAAACAGGTAGATGATTGATAGACGATAGCTAGATTACAGATAAATGGATAGATGATAGATAGATGGGTAGATAGATGGCAGGAGAGACAGAGACAGAAAGAGAGAGTTAATAAGGTGAAAATTTGAGAGCCAAACTTTCTTGCTGTAGATTTGACTCATAAATATCTAGTGAATAGATTTTCTATTTAGATTATTATTTCTGCTATACCTCTTTTTTTTCTTTTGTGTAAGCACATTAAACCACAAAGGAAAACAGAGCTGTCAAGATATAATTTCAAAAAATAATAAATAAAAAACACTTTAGGTATCTAGAGCCAAAATCATTTGATGAATTTTTAAAAGCTGGCTGCTTTTTGAAGGCATTTATAATTCAAGGTGTTTGATTAACTTTTAAAGAGTTGAGTGTTGGTAGATTTAAAATCAAAAGGAAAGATTTGGGATGGTCTGGTGGATTTTTAAAGATAGATAGAAGCAGAAAAACTGTGATCTAACCTTTCTTGGCTTTGATATTTTGTGTGATTTTTTTTGTTCCATTCACATAACGGATACTCTTTAATCTTCTGTATAGCACATGGGCTAACAGGGGGCTAATAGTGATTAAGCTTCCTATCTACCCAACAAATATTCTAAGAATTACTAAGATAGTCCATCAGATACTTTAAATTGTAAAAGAAAAATTGTACAAAAATATAGTAGCTATCAGGTTACAAATAGCATTGTGTAAAGCTTATTTTATGCATACATTAAATGGTTGAAGGTGTCACAATGTAATTTAAAAGCAGACATAAGAAAGAGGGGAGAAGGGTTAAGCAGTGGAAAATACAAACCTGGATAGAAATGTACAACAAAAGCAATCATGTTTATAATCAATAGGAACCAGCTAATAGATAAGTTAAGCGAAATGTCTGGGACCAAAGCACCTCAAAAAATATAGATTTGGAATGTTATGTTCAATGTGAGCAACTTTTATGAAAAATACAGTCTAAATAAATATTATTTTCATTTATTGAAGATTCATTTTTTCCATATTGCTTGAACCAGATGATATTATGTGAGTAAATATGGCAAGTGGTAGACGCTGCAAATGCAATTTTCCTTAAAGGCCTTTTGGTTTAGTATAGAGAAATACAGTGTAAACAAAAAAGTCCAAAAATGTGCCATAGGGGCTGAATGCAAGATGCCCAAGGTAGAATGGAGGTACAGAGGCAGATTCTCCCAGGACAATTAAGAAAATATGTGCATGGATATGAACTTACCTTACTCATGGCAATTTGAGGAGTTGGGTTGGTTAGTTTATAAATAAATTGCTTACAATAGGGTGATGGGTATGGGATATGATAGTAATATTTCACAAATTTTGAATGACTTGATATAGAAAGCATTACTTTTTTCTTGGTTCTAGAAGGTAAAGCCAAAGTTCCCAGGGATAATTGCAGAGGGAAGAGAAGAAACATAAGGGGAAAAGCAAGGAAACTCATGATTTTAAGAGTGCTCACACTCTTAGGTTTGTGCTGGGCAGTTTGGACCACTACTTAACCGGCTCACAGCATTTTTGCCAATTTATAACTTGTTTGAAGGGCCACTGGTCAGTCATTACTCAGAGCCTTAGCTTATTACTGTAATTCCTATATTTCAGGAGAGATGAGCTGACCAAACTTAGGGGGAGAGCCAAGATTTATTTGACAAGCAATAACTTTAGATGATCTGAATAATCATAAATAATAGCATCAGTAGTAGGATACTGAATAATTGTGCAAGTAGGAATGTGTTTATGGGAATTAAAATAATCAATTATATCTGTAGAGAAAAAAGCAAAGATTTATATCCTGGCTATTAAAATATTTTGTGATACATTATCTACTACAAAATTTGCACTATTTAATATTTTATTCTACTCTGAATTTCCTTAGGACTCCATTGCTATTCATTTGATACCTGATGTTATTCTACCAGCCTACCTTGTTATGAAAATTGACTTAAGTCAGATGTTACCATCTACTATGCCATAAAGATAATATTTTACATTCATTAGTAAAACTATAGAAATATTACTAATCCATGTATATATAATCCTTATTAAATATTTATATATGTATCTATGTAATCCTTAACATATTATAAATGCATGTATATGTACACAAATTTATACATATATACACATTATATGTACATACACACATATACAAACACATACGCACACATATACACACTCACATATATATATGGTTGAATATAATTTCCCGGGACACACTACTTATGCTGTTGAAATTAGGGGTTTTCCAGTGTATCTGTGATGGGGTCTATTACTGTCAGTCTTCCTCTGAGAGAAGTGAAATAATTTACCCTATAAAGAAATAATTTGCCTTATAATGAAAAATAGGAATATCACATAAAATTGAAATGTATTTGTCAAATCCTCATTACTTGGACACTTGATTATAATTTAGAAAATTGTATTCAGATGAAGGAAACTACTTTTAACTAAATTTTCACTAAGATTCTTAAATCAGTAATTGTGCCACTAGGAAATTCCTAATTACCTCCCAGAAAGTAAATAAACAAGAAAAAAAAGCAGAAAGATTGAAACAATCGAGTCTAGAAATATACCAGAATATTCTTAAAGCTTACATCTGTAAGCTGTACTCAGTTTATTCTTTGAGAGTTCAATTTTATTTGATTTTATGTCATCGTTGTTGTTTTTCTTATAAAGGCAATCTGAGAACCCGAAAGACATTTTCTGCTTGATGAGTTAAGGACATACTTAAATTGAAGAAAATATTACCAGACCTTCTAGATACTTGGTTCACTGTAATTCTTACACAGAAATCTCCAGGATATGTACAAAGCGTTTGGCATGTTATTTGCAGAGTGGAGAGACCTAGCAGGCGAACCAGTATTATATCTAAACTTAATAGTGGAACTTAGTTTAGGCCTTGGGTTTGTCTACTATCATTGCAATTTTAAATATCTTTATAGGCTCCAATTCAATGTAGTGTAGGTACTCTGTAGGATACAGAGTTACTATGTGACTACCATCATTAAAATGTTTTAAATCAGGGAGATAAGTTCAATATTTAGGAAATAATTAGAAAATCCATTACAAAAGGTAAAAATAATAAACTAGTATATTCATAATTATTGTTTTGAATTTTACAGAAGGAACAATGAATCATAATATTATATAGGCTTATGGTAAGCACCATGATAAATTAACATCAATTCACACTCATATGTAAGGAACCTAAAAGATAGCATGAGGTACAGATAACGCCAGTTGTTCTTACTCATTCCACCCTTTATACACACACATACAAAGAGTAAATCCAGAAAAACTCACTCTGTAACACTAACACAAGACTTTTACTCAGTAAGGGGTTCTCCAAAATACTTCAATATCAAGGGGAATTTAATTCACAGAGAGACACCTTGTCCATTCATATTGAATTTGGAAAATCAAATAATGAGAACTCAGTTCTTATTGTCAAAAGGTTTACTTTTTATTGTTAATTTCTTAATTCTGTAATACATGGTAGAAGAAGAGTATGGGGACCTTAAGAGGAAAACACTATTTAAAATGTTTTTCACACTGGCCAGTGATTATTTCTATTCTCATGAATATGCCTTCATTTGTTCTATTTCTCACTAAGAAATCATTGAGAGAAATTACTGAAGAGTTTTGTGTTAGTACTGAACAAAGCCCTTTATATAACGTCTGAAGATTTTTCTAGTGCAAGCCTATATTTAGCCATCATTTTTCCATAGGTGATTCAGTCATTCATTTTATAGAACATAATCACAATTCTGTTCAATGATTCAATGTGGCACAGAAACAATGGAGACAGAAAGATCAATGAGACCTTGGAGATAAAAAAAAAATAACTGAAGTCTGAAGTTATAGATTTAATGTTAATAAAATTCTAGAGATGTAAGTTGTATTTTGCATTTTACAGAGGAATAAATCAAGGTCCAAAGACTAATTCAAATCCATACAGGAAAACATGATCAGTCTGAGACTATAACATAGGATTCCAAACCCCAGACTATTAGTACCTTTATACCACCCAGAAAGAATTTCGAAAATAACCCAGGAATATAGATATGTATATCTGAACCAGCAAGTAACTAACCATCACTGCTATAGAAAATCTCCAAAGTAGCATGCAGTTCATTAGTTGGCAATAAATGGATCAAATTCGATAATAGTTTTGATTCCAAAAATTACAAAAGTAAAGAATTGTATAAGTACATCACATTTTAAAAATAAACGACTAAATTTTACTGATATGACAATTACAGGGAAAAAATGGGGTGAGAGTACCTAGCACATGAACTTATTATTTTTAATATTATAGGCCTAAAATACATGCTTTTAAAACCATCATTCTTGGAAGATTTCTTTTCTTAGAAATGACAATATAGACTCCATTCATCAGTAGTGGAAGTCTAGACCATGTATCATATGCACATATACTCTATTTAACCATGTATATTGTATTCCATTTTGTGAGGCCTCCTGATGATAGAGACCAGAAAATCTTTGCAGAGAATGACTTAGAGAAAATAAGGATAAACTTATATCTGTACTGAAATAAATCTGTTTTCCCATAACACTAAAATGGCTATAAGAAGCTATGTTTTTCTTATTTTAAAATGTATTGTTAAATGCTAATGTACTGTATAAATGTATGTTCATTGTGAAGTATCCAAATAATTTTAAGATCTACAAAAATAAATAAGTTCATTTCTCATTTAACACGATCCCTCACACGTCTTTATCTCATCTCTTTCTAGCGACCATGTTAATAATGGTAAAGGAATAATATATAAATTCAAACCACAAGCATATCTGATTCATGAGAGTATTGGAAAGCAATCAGAAGACGAGACGTTGCAGTACATTTCTGGAAAACAGAAAGTAGATAGAAGTGTGGGGTGTCAGATGATAGTGGTTCCCTAATCAACGATTGCCTTTTCTTCCTTGTTAAAAAGAATTTAGATCTTGTGTGGCCAGAAATAGATACATTTCCAGAGATTAATTTTTTATTTATCTAGTTCCATCACAATTAGTAGTTATCTTACCCCAGTTTACCAAATGTTCCTTTTTAAATCCTCTTATACCTAACGGAGGCTGTGTGACACAGTGGCTGTGTGACACAGTGGCTATGTGGTTATAAAACACTGGAGAAAGTAAGTAGGGAACTTCGTTGCAAGTTCTTACTTCATAATGGAAAGAAAGAAATATGGGAAGAAAGACTTTCGCTCCCTTTGGATACTGTTTCATGAGGACAGAGGATGTGAATGCCGGTAGTTACTGCTATCAAGTTGGGATCAGAACCTTAGAATAAAGCCTTCGCCATTCTGCCAGTCAGGGAGTAGGAGATCAAACTCTCTGTCTCTTCACTCTAAAGAGAAACTCCAAATCAGCAAATTCTGCCTCATCATGAGTTTTCATCCTTTAATGTAACTGGGTGTCAGATTTCCCAAAGAAAATATTCAAAAAACAAGGGGAAAACGTCTAGGCACCGAGTCAGAAACAGTGATTCCAGAGTAAAGAGAAAGAATTTTTTAAATAAGAGCTATTAAAATATAATAAATATAAAGATAAAATATGAAAACAGAATCACCTTTTATTTTCATTTGAATAATTTTATTGTAATATGCTTTATATAAATTCATCCATTTAAAGTGTACAGTTCATTTTTTAGTGATATTACTAAATTATGAAGGCACCACTATAAATCAGATTTTGGAATATTTTCAAAAACCCTAATAAAGTGTCCATGTGCTCATTTGTTGTTAATCAGCATTTCCAGTGATCTCCCCCAAGTAACCCCTAATGCAGTCTATCTCTTTAGTCTTGTCTGGATATTTCATATAAGTGGAATGATAGAATATGTGGACTCTTGCATCTTGCAGCTTTCATTATTTGTAAAATATAGCGAGGTTCATCCATGTTGTAGCTTATATCAGTATTCAAAATCAGGTCTCTTAAAACCTTTGTGGGGCTGGAAGGGACAGAGAATATTAGAGCCACAACAAAAGAGAGGGATATAATGAGAAAACCACAAGCATAAGAAAATGGAAGTCATTTGAAAATTAAACATGTAAGTACCAAAATAAAAATATATTAAAAAGAATGAAAGATAAAGTTGAGTAAATTTCCTACTAATCACTATTAACAGTTTTGTTTATATCTCTTCATATTATTTTTCTGTTCTGTGTATACAGATATGTTTTTAAATACAATCTTTAAAAATTATACATGCCCCACAAATGAAAAGAATTTAGATAATGTTGAAAAAAGAAAATATACTCACAATATACATATATACATATATACGTATAGAAGAATATTTTCCATCTAGTACATGGCTTATTGGTAGATCTTATTGTCACCTTTACTTATATGTGATCATGTTTATTACACTACAAATATAATCATATCCAGATTTTCTCAAGGTATCGTGACTATTCTATCATCAGATAGACTTTGAAAGTTTCGCTTTTAATAAATACCACAATATTCACTCAATGGTCCTATGATAAATAATGAATTTTGAGTTGCTCAATATTTATGGCATTCCCATATTTTCAGATATAGAAATAAATACGTAATCTATGTCACTACCCTAACAGCATTGTTTGAATTACAGTCTGTTTGCTTAGGTGAGATTATCAAGTAAGATTTCTGGATTGAAAAGAATGAATAGATTTCAGGAACTTTGTTTACTACATATTATTGGATTATTTTTATTATTAGGTATTTTCCATGAGATTTATAACCATTCCACATGACAACTTGTAATGAACAAAATTGAAAGCACCACTCAATTGTGAAACATTTGTCATCAGCTTGTTTGTTGATATGTGGCAATTGTAAATTATATAATATGACATGAGTACTTCAATGAATTTAAATTAAGGATAATGCTGAAAATACTTCCTTTTATTACATTGTTTAGATTAGAGTACATGGTAATGGTAAAATGCTTTATGTTTAAATATTGACCGATATAGATTTATCTTGCTACACACACAAATACATAAAAACATGAATATGCATGCAAACATAAACATTCTACAACATTTTTTATTAAAGTCACGTTTACCAGCTAACAGTACCAACATAAGTGATAGTTTAGATGGCATTTTGTAAAATATCTTCTGCCCTCTCAGATTATTCAGGTGTTCTTTAGTACTCAGAGTGCCCACATTCTGTTATTATTATTGGATTGCATTTAAAGGAATGCTTAATTAGTACTCTTTTCTTTTACTACCTACATATACTAATATAGATACAATGTTTGATTTGTATTTCCAGCCTTAACATCAAGTAGATAATACCTACCACATAATTTGGTCATTATGTTTATCAAAATGAACTAAACTTTAGATAATTTCAGTAGTGTTTATGTAGCTCTCTTCTGATAATTATTTTGCTATATTTCTTTCTGTTAGTTTTCAGAAATACTTCTGCCATTTCTTTTTTTTTCAAATTTGTGATTTTGAAGCCAAAATTTTTAATTATTTCTACTTTTTTATATCAAAGTCTAAGGAATTTAGTAAATTTTGGGAAATGAAATTATCACATAGATTTATTTTGCTAGTAAATAAAGAAATCCAAATTTGTAAATGTTTGTTTACCATAAGTTGGTAATCGAAGTTTCAACAAACAAGTCTCCTTAGAAGTTGTTGAAATAGAAAGTCTCTCTGTCTCTGAAATATATGTTTTATTCTTATCTCACTAGCAACATATGAACACCATCCACCATACCTATAATATTGCATTCATTTAAAACTCTGATTCAGTTTTGCTTGATTCTAGAATTTTCCAATTCAAGATTGGGCTTACTTTGGTTTCTGTCTCTATATTATCCTCATTCTAATTTTCTGAATTCATCAATTATTCTGTCTGATTATAGTCCCTTCCTGTTTTCAACACCATCGTGCACTTATTAATCCCTTTTCTGTACCTGTTTTTGTTATTTCAAGGTGACTGGATTGGGGATCAGAGGATAAATAAATCTATTTCACCCTTCCATTTGAACCTAACCCCTCAATTGTTTAAAAAAGAATATTACTTTAAGATTGCATATTAGCAAATGATTACTTATTAGCAAATGGATAATTATTAGAAGGAATTTCCTGTTAAAATAGAAATTGCTGCTAATCATTGGCTAATCATACCATGAGACTTTTTTTTTAATGAAGGACACCTTAGTGGTTTTTGAAAGAAAATTATCAAACAAATCTTTTTTTTTCTTTTTTTTTTAACAGAGATTTGCCTGCTGACCAAAGGACGCCGCACTGCCAGTGTTCGAGCTGATACTTATTGTCGTCTTTATTCCCTTTCTGTGGATAATTTCAATGAGGTCCTAGAGGAATATCCGATGATGAGAAGAGCCTTTGAGACAGTTGCCATTGACCGACTTGACCGGATAGGTACTCTCTTTCTGGTTTATCTTCTTTGTGACACTTTTATGTTAATCTAGTGTAGTGATAGAAATTTGCAATCTTAAATCCCAAATACTAGCTCATAGATTGCTTGCTAATTAGCCAGGACTAGCCATTCACTCTAGCTTTATTTCTAGAAAGATCTGACGTTCTAACTTTATCTTCTAAATATTTTTATTTCATTAATTCATCTTTATTTTTACTAGCTAAGCAATCTGATTTCCCCAGTGATGTCCAAACAATTTGAATCTACAGATAAAAAGCAATGATAAAAATTCTAGAAAATATTAAAATAGAACTAAAAATAAAATGATGTGAGTATACATTACAAACCAAATTTTATTACTAAGGCTTATTGGTTTTTTAGCTAAGGATTGACTTCATATTTTATCCTAGATTGAGAATTGAAAACTTGTGTATTTAATTGCCTCAGTGGAAACTTCTTGAAATGTTTGTAATACAGAGTCAAGTAGAAAAACCTTTGATAGAAGTGTCCTACATCGATACTTTTTTTTTAAAATATCGATTGGTTTTCAAATCTTCTGCTCTTAAATAGAAATATATGAATTAGATCTTATTAGTTACATTAGTCTAAAGATTTTCATAATTGCCATAGTAAAATTAGATCAGATTGACTTGCTATATTAACTTTCCAAATATATTGGGACATTCTGATGTCAGAATGTGACATGCAATCATTTTCCACACCCAGAACCTCTTCCCCCACCCTTCCCTGCTCTGCCTCTTTCGTTGTTTAACTCTACTCAACATTTATATCTCAATTTAGATATCACCTTCCCTGTAGAAACCTTCTATGACCGCCTATCCTCCTACTAGGTTAGTACCCTGGATATATTCGCCCATGTTCCTGGGGAGTTCCTCCATCACAGCACTGCTTTTATGATTGCAATTGTTCTAGAGATGTTACGCTTTGTGAATGTAGAGACCTTGTCTAATTGACTATTAGATTCCCTACTAGTCTTCCATGATTATGACGAAGAGAGATAGGGAGGGGAAAAAGAATAAATGAACTCAAAGACGATGGGGTTGAGATCACTTGGAAGTAAGCAAAGTGATACTTCAACTGCTTCATACTTCAAAAGGTAAGGACTCTGGATGGATATATTGTTAGGTCCTATTTTTTTCTGTACTTCACATCTTTATTTTCCTCTTTATTAGTAGATGAGACTACATAAGGGTCTGGAATTAGATTAGAAGTAAAAAAATATTTGGACATTGCCATTAGATATAACAAGCTTGTAAGAAATTCATATTGGTCAACTCAAGAGATTTAGCAGGACATAGTATCCACAGAGATAGTGTGGAGAGAAGTAACTATTCCTGAAAAAATTCTTATTTCATTTGAAAATAAATTCCCTCCTTGTGGTGTGTGAGTGTTTGTGGTAGGACTGAAGTCTAATTTCTGAACATATGAGGGTATTTTTTTTCCTAGGTTATCCAGACATTTTTAAAGAAAGTATTAAAATTAGGATATCTTAATAGAATTTATGTTAATCTGAGACACTGTTACCTATTTTATTGGAATTATTTTTATAAGAAAATTCATGTGAAATGGTTTGCAGTCAATATAGACAATACAATTACTAGTAATACCAAGTTGTTACATTTTTGATGCTTATGAAATTCTAACTATGCATTACAATTTGTGGTATTTTTCTAAGAAGTCTCAGATACTTAGATTATAAAATGTTGACTGCTCAATGATCATAAAGAACCATCATTCTCATTTTTGTGACCATTGCTTATAAATTTATGCTATAGTTAATTAAGGACTAAGAATATGTATTTATGATTAGTGTAGGAATTTTTGTGTTTTGGGAAATTAGGACAACTGTGTAAGGACAGACAGGTAACTATCTATTTTGGCAGCCATTTAAAATTATTGCTTTTCCCCCAAATCAAGTAAATTATACCATGTATTTCCTTTTCAAAAATATCATTTGTTACTCTATATGTGATATTTTAACAACAGAGTAGATCGATTCATTTTTTATTACTCTGTTCTGCTGGGTATGTTTTTATCAATGATGTCATATACAATCACTTGTTTTCTCTTCTTACACCATTCTTTTATTGATTCTAATTCTGCCAAAAAGTGTCCATTTTTGAAAACTACTCCAAAGTAGTTGACAGGACAGACAATTGAGGTTCTAGAGTGAGATGCCAGCCTGCCACATACTAGTCCCCTCAATCTGAAAGAACCCCCTGAATAAATTTGCTTTCATTGTACTGAAATGTGGCCCCCATTCCTAGTATTCTAATCAAAATGGTAAGATACAGACAGATATTAGTATTTGTCCAGCTTTATTGAGATATTTATATATAAAATTTATAAGATTAAGAAATACATGATGATTTTATACACCTGCATCATAGATGACTGTCATAGTGAAATTAGTTAACACTTCATTTCCTTCATATAATTATGTATTTTAGTAATAACTTAATATTTATCTATTAATAATTTTTAAATATACAATTTCGTTCATTATAGTCGCTGTACACTAAATCCCCAGAATTATTCATCTTATAGTAGGAAGTTTGCCCTTCAGTCAAAATCTCCCCATTCTATTTGCTGTTTCTTTGAGTTTAACTTCTGTTAGATCGTATAAGTAAGTGAAAACATATAATTTTGTCTTTCTCTTTGTGACTTATTTCACTTAGCATAAAGCCTTAAAGTTTCATTCATGTTGTCGCAAAGGCAGTATTTTTCTTCTTATTATAGGTGAATAATAGTCTATTGTGTATTGTATATACATACATTCACAAAATGTGTGTATATACTTGCATATATATCATATTTTTTATTCATTCATTAATGGACATTTAGGTCGTTTTTTCTATATCTGTGCTTTTGTGTCAATGCTACAACAAACTTGGGTATACAGAAAACTCTTCGGAATGCTGATTTCATTTCCTTTGGATAGATACCCCAAAATGGGATTGTGGAATCATATGGAAGTTCTATTTTTAATTTTTGAGGGTACCTGATACTGTTTTTCAGAGTGGCTATACCAATTTGCGTTCTAACCAAGTGTACACAAGGGTTCCTTTTTTTCCCCACATCCTCTCCAACATTTATTATTTCTTGTCTTTTTGAGAACAGCCCATCTAACAGGTGTGAGGTGTTATCTCATTGTGGTTTTGATTTACATTTCCCCATCAATAATTTTTATACCTCCAGAGATGAGAATAATATGCAGGTCGGATTAAAAATCACTGGTGTGAGACTCTGGTCAATGTTAAAGGCCTTGCGACAGTGCTTCTCATATTTGCATGTGACCTTACAGAAGATCTTAGTAAAATGCAGCATCTAATTCAGGAAGTGGTTGAGGCCCAAGAGGCTGCATTTCTATCAAGCACTTGTGTGATATAGAATGAACCTATGATCAAATTTTCCGTTTTCCTTGTTATCTGCTGACAATATTTTCTGGGCATTGCTCTTAATCTTCTTAGGACCTGCTTTCCTTTCTGGTGAGTGGGATTATGCATTTACCTACCACAAAAAGCTGAGGATTAAATAAAATAAATCTACCTAAAGCTTTTCAGGAAGTGCCTGTTAGTGTTCCATTGTTCTTTCTTGAAAAATTAGCTAGATAATTTAATCTTGGTTCCAGGTCCATCCTGATCCAAATACCCTTTCTTCCCTCATTCTTCAGGGTCTCTCTCATGTCAGATATCTTCACTTCCTCTGTAAGATGACTTTTGGGCATGTTATAGACTTTCCAGCATGGTTTGAGTGGAAGGTAAGATTTACAGAGTGATACAGGAAGTGCGGAGAGGAGTGACTTTTTTATTTGGTGTCTAAAGGTGAGTACTTGGTGTTTAAGTCTCTTCTAGGAAGCAGTGACAGACTTCAGTTTTCCCCCAGCCACTCTCATTTGGATTTGTCATCAGTCATTTGTAGACTTTCTAAGTACCTATCTTTCTTTTGCTGACAGGAAAGAAAAACTCAATTCTGCTGCAGAAGTTCCAGAAGGATCTGAACACTGGTGTTTTTAACAATCAGGAGAATGAGATCCTGAAGCAGATTGTGAAACATGACAGAGAGATGGTGCAGGCAATTGCTCCAATCAATTATTCTCAAGTGACAGCCCTGAATTCCACATCTTCAGCTACTACTCCGACCTCTCGCGTGAGGACACAGTCTCCACCGGTGTACACAGCCACCAGTCTGTCTCATAGCAATCTCCATTCCCCCAGCCCCAGCACACAGACCCCACAACCGTCAGCCATCCTCCCCACCTGCACCTACACCACGGCCGTGTGCAGTCCTCCTGTACAGAGTCCGCTGGCCCCTCGAACTTTCCATTATGCCTCCCCCACCGCTTCCCAGTTGTCGCTCATGCAGCAACAGCAGCAGCTCCAGCCGTCCCAGCCGACAGCGCCCCCGCCGCAGCCCCAGACGCCCGGCAGCTCCACACCGAAAAGCGAAGTGCACAAGAGCACGCAGGCGCTTCACAACACCAGCCTGACCCGAGAAGTCAGGCCCCTCTCTGCCTCACAGCCCTCGCTGCCCCATGAGGTTTCTACCCTGATTTCCAGACCTCATCCCACTGTGGGCGAGTCCCTGGCCTCCATCCCTCAGCCCATAACAGCTGTCCATGGCACGGGCCTTCAGGCAGGGGCTAGGGGCACTGTCCCCCAGCGAGTCACGCTGTTCCGACAGATGTCTTCGGGAGCCATTCCCCCCAACCGCGGAGTCCCTCCAGCACCCCCTCCACCAGCAGCTGCACTTCAGAGAGAGTCTTCCTCAGTCTTAAGTACAGACCCAGATGCTGAAAAGCCTCGATTTGCTTCAAATTTATGATCCCTGCTGATTGTCAAAGCAGAAAGAAATACTCTAATAAACTGAGACTATTCTTGGATCTTATTTTATTCTGTCTCCTGATAGATCCCTATAGCCTACTATGAAGAGATATTTTAAACTACTCTGGCCTAAATGCAAAATGTAAAAAAATAATAATAAATATATATATATACACATATACTATTAAATATATATCTAAATTCTCAAGACTTTCGGAAGAGCTATTTAGCATTCAGTGTTATATGTCTTCCTTTCTTTAAATCATTAAAGGATTTAAAATGTTGTTGTAAGATTATTTATTTTTAACCTACTTTTACTTAATTCCTTTGGTATATGTATTTCTCTATTTTATGAAGAGTTCTTGGATTCCATGGAAACAAAACTCTGATTTTAACAAGGCAACTCAGTGAGCACCAATCAAAACTACTTTCATTAGCTATGTCCTGACATCTAAATTGTTAATTGTACATTATGGAAGATTAAATAGCAAATCTCATTTTATAGATCTAAATTGTATCTTGGTGCTTTCAGGTTTGAATTAGGTTAAAGAACTCTCTACGTGTGGCGATAGTAGGAGATTTGCATTGCCACTATTATGAGTATCTCTAACCTCAAACATGTTCATTGCTCTTTCAGAAGGTTGAAAGGATATTTGTCTTCATGTGTTATTGAACTTTTACCAAGACTCAAACAATGTTAGTTGTAAATAACTTTTCAATCCAAATAAAAATAGCTATTCTGTACTGTATGAAGGTAAAAGTCATCATTTAAGAGTTTAGTTTTATTGCTTCACTTCAAAACTTAGAGTTTTAAATTTTACAAAACCTGATTGTGATAATTATTCAACTGTAATGCAATGGCTTGAAACCTACAATATTATTTTAACCTGCAATGTTTTATGCAAAATTGTATGCTCGATTCTACAAATTGCTTGTATTACACCAAAAATCGTTACTTTTCTTCCTTCTTGCCATAATCAAGCATCTGAAAATAATCCCTGCATGCTTTTGGAAAAAAAAAAAAATAGATTCAAATCAGTCAGTTGTAGGAAAAAGCTTACAGTATTTCTCATTTCTAGAAAATTGTAACCATTCATTAATTGCCTATCTTAAAATTCCTATAAGGCTGACTTGGATCTCTGAATTAAGTCTAGAAGTGAGGTTTTCACTTTTATTTAATATTATTATTATTATTATTTAAATAATAATTTGTAACTCACAGCTTGATTTGGAGTTGCCAGTGTGTTTTGTGTCTTCACTGTAGTTGGTAGTTTACCATGGTGTTAACTTAAAGAAATAAATACACTACAGCATTATGTCTGTTTTGGAACACACACCTTGTTGTATTGTACGTATATTGTAACTAAATGGTTAGTACATTTTAAGGCATGTGGTAACTAACATAGCCGTTAGGTAGGAGACCACCTGTTATTTCAAATATGCTGAAAAAAGTTTGAACAGGGAGAAAGCAAGCAAGGGTCAAAGTGAATGTCTGTGAGCATTGTTTGTCTGTTTTCTTAACTCTTTCCATGATCCGTGAGCATCTGCTTCTTCTCAGAGACGTTCCTTGGTAATCATTTGTGCCTAATGCATCCCACAAATGTGGTGAATGACTGGAATACAATTGGAAGATTCCTCCCAACTGACTTTTGTAAATAACCCAAGTTAAGAGAATGACCTAAGTTGGAGGTCGTCAGTATCTTTAACAATGGTGATACATTTAAGAAGAACTTAAAAAGATCACACATTAAATGGGGCAGGGCCTCCAGATAGACTTGAGGACAGAAAACAAAAACAAAAGCAAAAACTCTAACATGGATCCATGCTGCCTGTTAATGCCTTTTATGGATATGAGACTTATAATACCAAAATGAATTGTTATGTTTAATTCCTAACAGATCCTAGCTTGTGCGGAAGTAATCGATAATGCTAGTCAATGTAATGCTATTAACATGCTGGTGACATAGGACGGCATGTCAGGATGTGTAAGAAAGGGATTGTTCCATTTACCTAGAACCTATGGAAAAGCTGCAAGACCATTTACATATCAGTGCAAAGCTCCTTTATTTTATTAAAACACTGAGGACTAACTTCAATTTATTAAGATTATGTGTTGGTCCTTTGAATTATTAAAGGTTTACATTTGATAGGACTAATGAGTTTGGTAGTAAAATATTTTTATATATATGAATTTTGGGTTTTTTATTTTGAGCACTATTGGAAAACAAGCAAAATTGAATTGCATGGTCTTTCAGTGCAACCATAAAAATTTTTATTCACTTTGTAATGGGATGGATAAAAATCTAAGGTTTATATGTTAAAGTAATAAAATGGTACAGGGTAAATTATATACATATATGTATGAATATATATATATATATAAATACTTAGATTTAGAAAAAATTGGCTCACATTCCTGTAATATAAAAGTCCAATGATAGTTGAAAAGTGACCTCTTTTCTCTACATAGTTAACCCCGTAAGTTTGGAGTTTTAATCTGTACAGAAAGAAATGTATTATTGAAAAGATTGGTCTTTTTTGCTGCTGGGAAAATAGTAGAATAGCTGATTCTTACAACTGTATGATCAGGGATGAGTTAGAGTATTTCTTTTGTCTTTGCTCAAAGCCATACATCTATAAATATATATAAAGATTATTAATAAATTCAGAAAATAAACTAAAATCACGAATATTTTGTTTTATCAATATACTCTAAGCAAACATTTTGTTTAATTAATGAGTACAGATTTGCCACTATCTGGGTTTTCCAGCTATTTCTGTTTTACCTCTTCCATGTAGTACAGGTTGAGTTTGGGGATTTTTAAAAATTCTTTCCTCTGAACTTCCTTGCCATGTGAATATTGTCCAATTTCACACAGCCATTTCTGTGCTGTTATTGGAGATGGGAATGAGAAATAACTGCTCTGTAATTTACTTATACAGCATATTTTATGATAGCCAGAGGCCTTGCAAAGTCTTTAGGTAGTGATAAAACCTTTCTGTGTTAAGGATGCTGAATCAGACCTAAAAGCCTAAGATAATTTGTCATGATGAGGGAAACATTCCTGAAAACAAGACAGAGGCAAGAGTGACAATAGATCCTGTTCACCCAATAAATAGCCTGTCTCCAAGTCTCAGTGCCACTCTTTACGTGGATGATCCGTGATGGATACCGGCCCACTTTAAAGGGTTTTTTTTTTTGCCATTTATAAACTTAAATGAGTGTAACAATGAAAAAGCACTACAAAGCATGCAAAAGAGAAAATGCCAAAGAACTTGTGTGTCTTAAACAATATGACTTGCTTTAAAGTTTAAATGTTTAACTTCAAATTCTTAATTATTTATATTTCAAAATCTAAGAAATTTCTATTACTTTTCAGGCTTATTTTTAAGTCTTCAGAGCTTCTTTTTCAATTTATGTAATTAAGTTTGTTCATTTTTCTATGCTATTTTGCTTTTATAGACATCAACATCACCATTTATAACATGAACCTATATGAACAAGATTTTTCTCTATATACCGCTATCCTTTAGAATATGTGACATAAAACCCAGGGATAGTTACTGTCTTCATAGACACAATTCCTAGCGAAGTTTGATTGCATGCTCTGCCTGTCTGAAAAGTTACTTGTGCTATATCATATGAAAGAAATGTCCCTGTAGAATAATGATATTTGGAGCATCAATAGCTATTTTAAATCCTGAAAGAAATGCTCAAAAGTTGAAGCAAGTGTGTCTGACTGCCAGCATTGAATTGTTAGCTCAGTTCTATAATTTTATTCAACATATCACTTTTCTAGGAAAACAGGAGGAAATAGAGTGCTGCTCTATTCAAGGTTAAGTGTTCCTGCTACTAGCGCTCAGAAGCAGTAACACCCTTAAGGATTGTCTGTCTACTTTTTTAAAAATAACGTCTATTGTTTGTAAATTAGTTAAATATGAAGTCAGCCACAAAGAGAATCCCTAATGTTAAAAGGGAGCAAAGAAACTAAAAATTACCTTGCCTAATTTTTTCAAGGATGTGGCAACAAATCTGACCAAAAGACATATTCCTCCTCTTCTCATTTTGGACTTTTGGCCAAAGGTCACATTCCTTCTTTCCTTGGGGCAATAGACATTTTCATTAATAATTGTCACTTTATTCTTCATAATTTCTTTCCTAGCTTTAGGGTATAAAAATCATGAGCTTCCCTAAGAAAAATTTCATGTCATACTCACAAATCAGATAAAACAAATAATTTCACTGTAAATTTCCTATTAGTGATTTTGTGATACTTGATTGCCTTTCAGTTTTGGCTGCTCTCTCAATGAAATCATCCCTTCCTTTTCCCCAAATTCAACCATGTTATCTCTGCAACAGAACAATTGGAAAGGAAGATTGTCTCCCTATACAAGGTCAGGACTAGGGTATCATGGGTGAGGCTTTTGCCTCATGCACAATATTTGAGGTGCCAATAAGTTCATTAATCAAGCCAAAATATTTAATGCAACCTTGAAAATATCAAAATTAATGTAACATGATGAACCAAGTGTTCATTTAACATAGGGAAGCATCCGATCCTGTCTCAGTTGTCTCACTGGAATCCCAGTCATACTTTCTGTTGAGACTTTGAGGACACAAAGAGGAATTTGAAGGGTTTCTGTGACAGAAGCTTTGCCAAGATTTTTCCCTCCTTGAGAATGACTAAAAGTGATATTAAAAGGTCCTACACTCAAGGAGCTGCACTTGTTTCCAAGGTTCCTGATGTAGAAAGAGAGGGAACTGCAGTGAAAGCTAGAGAAAGAATGAACCTATGCTGACAAAACAAACATGTTCTCAAAAATATGGGGGTTCAACAGAGCACGACTGACTGGACATGTTAGCAATTCAGTATGTGTGACCAGGACCATAGCCTGGAGACGAACAGAAATTGAGAAATAAGAGTTTCAAAACTTCTAAAGAGCTTTTATTATCAACGGTTTTATAGTTTTATACTTTGTTTTCTTAAGTTTATGGAGCCTATGTTATTAGTTGGGAGGGTATATGATGAAATGTGTTTTTTCTAATAAATGAGAAGAAATAATTTGTGACAGTAAAAAGTGTGATAATGGCCTTGAAGTCTTTGGCTGGCTGAATAGAGTAATTGGAATGTGAAATTGAAACTTCAGATTTTTTGAATAAGACAAAGAATGTAGGAGCTGGAAAGGAATTTGAAAAGGATTGGAACCTGTGTAAAGGGAAAAGAGTGATGAAATAATTTCAGTTAAAATGAACTGAAAGCTCCGAAATTTGCTAGAGATATTATTACACTCCAGAGTGACAAAGATGGATATTCTTTGAAGCTAACTCATTTCAATTATAAACTCATTTATTCTCAAGGAGAACTATCTGTTTTATTACATGATTTAAATAATAACATTTGATCTGAGGATAGTATTCATTCAATTAAACACACCTGACTATTTAGTAATAATTGAGAAACTCCTTTTCTCTACTCTTCTAGGCTCTTGACTGAGATGCCTCCTATAATAGAGGATAAATTTACAGGAGAAAAACAAATTTAAATTTCTATATACAGAACCTCCCATAAAGATATGAGGACCCAAAGAAGAAGCCAGCATACGTAGTCTTGCAATTTTTTCTTGTTTCAGAGAAACAATATATTTGTGAATAATTGAGAAAGAGAGTTTTTCTGAGGAAGTAGTAACTTAGTTTAAAAAAAAGTTGCGAGGTTTATTTACAAGGACTTTTGAATCTAAATTCCCTATCTCTGATCTACAGGATGTCTATTACCTCTCAGGACAGGGAGGCTAACTTTCATTTAATGGGAGATTTATTTCCTGCTTTCAGAAAGACTAATGAGGGTTAAAGTATCCTTACACTGACTGTTTCCTAAGTAACTTTTATTCAAAATAATCAATATGCCAAGATAATGTATTTGGGAGCAGCCTGTGCTGAACTCCATGATAAAAATGTAATTGTACAAAAGGTAAGGACTGTTTGATATTTCCATGAGGATTATATAATTGAATACAAATAACTTAGTTATTCATATTTTTAATAATAAAGTAATTTGCCTCTCAAAAAGTTTATAGTTTTATCAGACTGATCTTAGTTTCCCACAGAGAAAATAAAGAAAAAAAAACTGAAAACATTTGAAGGATTCAAGAAGAGTTTACCAAATATACTCTTACTTCTCTCCTGCAATGTATTTACCCAAGGCCTAGTTTCTAAGCATTTAAAAGTTGAAAGCAGTTTACCTAGCTTTTCTCCAAGAAATTACCAACCTAGCACACTGTAATTTTATTGAAAATGTGCTGTTCTGGATTGCTTCAAATATGATATGCTAATATCTATTATAATGAAGTATTCAATATAAAAACTTGAATATGCTCTCTAGCATATTATTTCCCAAACCATGGATCAAAATATTGATTATATTGTCTTGGAAATAAACATATAGAAAGATCCAAGTGATTTTCCTTCTCACAGTAATTATCTTATAATGCTAAACATATCCCAAGACACTAGCATGAATCAAAATAGATTTGACTTCTCCCAATTCAGAACTGCTTTAAAAACCAATAGCAAGTTATGAGCATCTTCAACTGTGGCTTATTTCTATTTGTCAACAACAAATTTCATTTGGGGAGTCAGCCAGAACTCATTTGAAGCACTATTTTATTAATACAGTAAATAATCTATTTTAGCATCACTGGGAGCAAAAAAAAGATGTGGTTATCATTATTGTTACCTTATAAATTGTCTCTAAACACCTGCTAGATAGGTTCTAAAATCTTTAGACATGTATAGCTTCCAAAATCAAGCTCTCAAGCTCCTAAAGATATGTAAGATTTATCTATGTCTAATAACTGCATAGCTTCAGACAGAAGTTATTTTTATTCTCCTAGAGCAATGGTCAAGTTTTTAAATTCATGCTTGTTTTGCATAGTTCTTTTTAAAGGGGATCATTATATACTTTGCGTATGATATTATATTATTTTTATAAATAAATGGTCTTGATTTTTCTTTCTTTATATTTGAAATTCTTAGATAATAACCTCTTAAACTGGTAGGTGTCATGAACATTTTTTTTTCTTTTTCAAGATAGTTTATTATTAGCTTTCACTTGAGCCATATAAAGAGAAATATTTTACATTATTTTGTTACATAGGAAAGGAAAAATAATTTTCCCTCTGCCTTTCTAAGTCTAGATTGAGGCCACTCCTGTAACCAAAGTCATATTAAAAGTGAGGAGAAAAATCCAACAGTTTTAATAATATATACCTTCTACATACATAGGGGCAGGAAAATAGTAACTCCCTGAAATAGCCCAAGACACCTCCTTATATACCAGTTCAAGACAAAAGAAGATGTTCATAGGAGAGTCAGTTATCAGAGGGTACCAAAGGAGTTCCCAGTAAAGGAGTTCTGGATGGTTGTGCAGATTTAAGGCCTATCCTTCTCCACTGATAGGTCTTTTTAGAGATTTAGTCATCTTTCATCCTGGTACAGAGAGAAAGACATTCTGACAAACAGAAGTTTCCATTAAAATGTGAATTTCTTGGTTGTCAGACTTCTCCTTTGTCTGCTGTTCCTTAAAAGTAATCAGCCTAAATAATCTATGTGCCAAAAGGGACATATTTTGGAATGGTATATTGTGCTTTCCTTCAGTTAATTGTTTCAAGCTATGTATATTGACAAGGTTTGAACCTTTAGCTTATTAATATAATTTCTCAGATAAATCAATTACAGATATATGTTAAAGTTTTAGTTCAAATTCACAGAAGAGTTCTGAGTTAACCACTTTAAAGACTCCTACATAGAACTATTTCATAAGGGAAAAAAAGGCTGCTTTGACTATATTTTTTAGAAAGTCATTGTTTTAAAGATTATCAGTCTCTTCATAAATTTGAGTATTAACTCAATGAAGAAATAATCTCTGTAGAGGTCTTAGTCTACTCTGTAAGAAAGTCATTCGAATATTTTATCATAAGTATTTCCCAGAAGGTCAGTAAAATAAGTAACAGAAATATTTCTGAACTTAATTAAGTAGGTTTGGGAAATACCTTGTCAACCTAAAAAATTTAGGAGGCAATTAAAAAAGGTAAAGTGAATTTATTTGGGATCAAAGAATTGGAATTCAAGGCACAATGATTCAGGTAGAAATGTCCCTCAACAAACATACTGCACACAAGTTGAAAATCAAGGGTTCTTATGGGAAGAAGAGATATGTGATTAAAGAAGAGTTGATTAGTGCTAACTAAGTTTAAACTATTCTTGGCTATGCATGATTGGTTGCTGATTCTCCAAAAAGGATAGACAAGGAAACTGACTATTTCTACCCTTACTCAAAAGTCTTTGCTCATCATTTCACAGGGGAATCTGAATAACTTCTCAAATGATTGCTTGCTGTTTTTATTTGTTGTTTTTTTTAAACAATTGCTTTTATCCCAGTCCAAAAGTCTTAGTCCCAGTTCAAAGGAGACAGGTATTGCATTTTCTCTGAAATAGCTCCTGGGCTTTATTTTTAAAAAACAATGCCACAGATGTCAACTTTTCATAAGCTTTCCTTTAAGTGTTCACATATATTATGTGAAAGTAAAAGGTAAACTTTATTGCACCCATTTTTAAGCTACTTCAATAATTACATCTACGTAAAGTTCATATCCTCATAATGTTAAGTATGACAGCCTATCTAAAGGAATCCTGCCTGAAAACCCAGCAATGTTTCTTGTAAAAAAAGTGTAACATTTCTAAAAATGCGACATCCCCCCAAATTACTATTTAACACCCTCAAAGGTTTATTTTCTATGCAGATACCTTAAGAAACACTGAAAAAGAAAAAGCATTATTAATCAATTTTAGGTCTGAAAGCAAGAATAATTAGGGGGATTGACCATTAGCTAAAAATATAATCATATATCCCATTTTTTAAGCTATCCTAACCTAATCTTTTCTATATAAACACAATTCAGGACTTGTACTTCTCTACCTTACCAGGAATTGTTTTAGGATTCACAGAGTCTACAGGAAATTGGATTCACAAGAAAATGAACTTTAAATGACAATATACATTAGAAAAGCAATTTAACTGCAGTGCATGAAACAGAGGCAGGAATAACGGTGAAAGAGGTCAAATATGTTTCTGAAAAGAACTTTAAATATTCATTTTGATGACAGAGTATCTCAATGTGAGTCCTAAAGAGCCAAAGGGAATATGCCATTGAAGAGGTTATGAAGATTTCCTTTTAGATTATGTGACACAGAATTTGGTTTATTATGGAGGGGCTGATTTTCCTCATCGCATAGTACCTTGTTCTTCTTTCCTTCTGGTATAATTTCATAGATTTCTATGAACCTTTTTAAAGCTGTATCATTAAAACATCGAGAAATGTTCTAAGAACTGCTGAAACGTTTTAAAAATATTTTTCCTGTAGGTCATTCTTAAAAATGTATTTAATAATCTTGCTTGCTATAACTAATACTCTCAAATCATCATGTGCTTTCATTTATCCTGCAAATAGAAAACGTGTGCCTTAAGCAAAGATGTGCCCTCCAAAGGAAATAAAAATATCTTCATAAATAAGAAATTAAAAATGAGACATGTTTGTCATGGCAGTAGGGATGAATATCCCCATTAGGTGAAGGGAGAAACCACAGGTTATAGGAGCTTGGTTTCAACAAAGTAGAAAAATAATGTACATTGAAAAAGAGGAAAGATTTTGAAAAGATCAAGAATTTTTATTCCTACATTTTTTCAGAACTAACTTGATTTCTCTTGCTATGTATGATATGTTCACAGTATCTTCAAAAATAAAACCTGGTCACTTCAAGAAGAGTGTGATTATTTTGGAGAGGGAAGATGTGGATTGAACTCAGAAAGGGGAAAGGCCTGAAAGATGTGATTCATTCAGGAATCAAAAAGTAAACAAAAGTCAGTTTTTCAGTCTGGAGAGATAAGCCTACTAGTGGACAAAGAGGAATGAACTGGAGGGGTTCAATTAAACTACACCATTAGCTCTAAGTGGTCCGTTATTCATCAAATTCATTCCTTAAGCAGTTACAGTGGGCAAGAAATGCTCTAGACTGGATATGGCTGTGAGCTAGGAAAAAATTTCTGTCTTCCTGAAACTTCATCTTTCTAGGGAGAAATAAAATTAAAGAAGAAAATACAGTTAATATAGTAAAAAAAGATCTAGAGGAAAATGATGCAGAGAAGGGAATGTCAAGAATAGGGATTAGGGACTTGGCTCTGGTGGAATATCAGTTTGATCCATTGTCTCCTGCCTAGAGCACAGTCCACAGACATACCACGGCAGCAGAAGAAAAACCTAAGATGAACAACTACATAAAAATAAATAAAATGCTTCTTCCTCTTCTCTGGTTGCCTGCCTGCCTTCCTACTCACCTTCATTCCTGCCTATGTCTTTCCTTAAAATGAAAAAAAAAAAAAAAAAAAAGGAATAGGAATTAGGGAAGATATACTATTTTAAGTAGTATGATCAGGGAGGATATCACTCAGCTGATGGTTAAAACAACGACTGAAAAGAATCTATCAATCAAAATAGCTAGGTATCCATATATGTCTCCACCCTGCAGCATCGGTATAACATGGGACATGTGTAAGAAGTGCAGCATACGGCATACCCCTGTGGTTCAGACAACTCAGGAAACTAAGGTGAAAAATCTGTAAATCCCAAGTACCAGGGTACAGATGCAGGATCAGGGTAGGGAGAAGAAAAAAAGGAGTGCAGATTCTTACTCCTCCCCTGTATTACTGACAGGAGCCTGCATTTGAATAAGATCTCTGGGTGAATCATATGTGAATTGATATTTGAGAAGTATAAGGCTAGGAGAGGTAAATAAATTTTAAAGGCATTTTAGAAAAAGTCCAGGTTATTAGAACATTTCTGGGAATGACAAGTCAATGTTGGATATCACAGCAAATAGATTGGCTTCCCACAGGAAGAATGGGAGAACATTAAATAAACATAAATATCAGAAAAAACAGAGGGGGGCATTTGTGAAAACTGGTGATAGATTTTATTTAGAAGATTCCAGTAGGGGAGGGAGACTCAGCATAAACTAAGCTCAACTCAATTGAAAAAATAATATACAAGAGATTTAAAATGCTGGGAACTTGCTAAAGAAAGTTACTAAGAGTGTGAGAAGGGATCCATCAAAATGTTCTGTTTGTTTATTGGTGTGTATCTGGAGCAGAAAATAAATTGCTCATATCTTCAGAACACGAGGTAATTTTGAAAAATGAAACAAGATGTCTGCCATATTAGGCTTTACCCACCCACAGTAATTGCTGACAGAAGAGCCATCTCTCAGGATGCTTACAGTTCAAAGAGGGCTCCCACATCCTTGGAGAACTTACGCATCAAAGGAAAGAGAACTTATAATTACATGTTTTATTACCTTAAGTAACTATTCTAAGAAAGGGCAGTTTAGGGGGCTATAGTCAGATTTGGACTGAAACAAAGAGTGAATTCTTTCGACAAAGTTGAGTTTCCTAAAATAAGTATTTAAGGGTGTCTGAACTGATTGTAGGCAGTTGGTCTTAGACCAAGATACACCATGCTAGAGTTTGGTCAAGTCTCTTAGTTAGGAGATTAAGAAACCTGAGACAGTCATTCATTCCAAAAAATTTAAAGTTTTTATGAGATATTAAAACATGACAAACCACTTGTCCTTTTTCATTTTTTTATTGTAGTAACTTATTATACACATTAAAATAAAATTATAAGTATAGGTTCCCCATTCCTCAGCTATATGTCAACACATCCTGCCGTCCACCAAATCACCAACTGTTCACCACTGTCCAGTGGGCTCTGCCACCAAAGCCTACTTCTTAACACATCCTGTGATGGAAGAATTTATCTTAGTGCCTGGCACATGTGAAGTCAAGTTCCAGATAAGTTACCATGTATAAGCATTATTGTATTATTATTACTATAATCACACCTCTTAAAAAGGAGACTGCTATGGAGAGCAGCAGTCATGATGTGGTAGGTAAAGTTGATGATGATTAAAACATGCAAACGGGTGCATATGTAAAACTTTGTTTTTTCTGTCTCAGGAAGAGTCAGGTTTCAGAAAGCCTTTACACTCCAAATACTTTCCTTTTTGAAGTGCAGACCCAGTTAAAGAGTGTAGTGCCTATTTGATGTTCTGAGATGGCAGCTGAAGCTCTGTAGGCATCTAAGTTAATTGAGCTCCTCTGACATGAAGTAGGCATCCTGACCCTAGGAATTTGAACTTCTGCCCTGTTCTTTCCTATAAATTCAGGTTCATTGCCAGGCAGCAAGATCTTAGGAAGGAGATACAAGATCATTTTGTAGAACTGATATTTTTAAATTTCCTATTACAATCACAAAACGATATTATTTGGAACTGTTAGGCTCTCCACTAGATGATCTGGACTCAGTTCTTAAAACTTTGTTTCCAGCAGTAGCTGAGATCCACACTTCTCATTCTTATCTTATGATTTTTTTTAATATTGACTAGTAAACACCCATATTAGAGCCCTTTAGTATGATTGTGGTAAGGATCATTGTTAGAGATCTGTAGACAGGTGATAAAAGTATAGAACTAAAATAATCAAAGAACTGTGAAGCATGAAAATCGAAGCTTCCAGAAGTTTCAAGCCAGCCACACCTATTTAATCAGATAACTGGCCCATCAATAGAAACCTAGAGATGCTCATTTCATGCACTGTTTATTGCTAAAATAGATAGTAAAGTTTAACAGATTTGGAGGGAAATGGATAACTGTAACAGAAAGAGAAATTTACTATTAAATTTGCTCTTATTTTTCAAGAGTTCTAGTTACCCCATCGTACTGGTGTTGTAACTAGGAAAGGGACATGTTATTTTTCAGGAAGACATTTACTACCTGATACAATCGTAACATGTTGTGATCTTTTTGCCTATTTTTGTCTTAAAACAAGGTGCTTATGCAGGTTAGCAGTTGAGTTGAATCTAACATTTATAGACAGAATTTCTGACATTGGACATAACATGAAACATTCTGTTTCTGATATGCTTAACATACCCAGTTCTCCTAGATGCTGACCAATTATTAATACTTCAGTTGTTTTTTAAAGTAGACTTCTACTTCAGTGACAAGTACTTGTCTGTCAGACATAATTAAAACATGCAATTTATATTTCAGTGTAAGTAGGATAAAAGTGATTTCATCTTTGAATCATCCAACTACACTTGTCTGTATAATTCCATCCTTTTAGAATCTTTCATTTCTTCTACCAGGAATGAAACAGATCGGGTCAGTAAAAACTTAGTGTGAGTTAGTTACCTCTGTAATTCCTGTCTTTATGACTGGAGGGAATAGATTTTATAAAGAGGAAGGTGCTAGAATGAGGAAATCCTTAATTATGACCCCAAAATTTCAACCTTAACAGGGAGGTAAAATCCATTGAGGGGATCTCCTTAATGCATACAAATAAATATGTGTGTTTCACATTTGGGCAGGTGTAGGTCATCTGGGCTATAATCTTCATGGATGAAAGTATATACTTAAGTGTCTATTGCAACTAGATTGAAAATCCTTTAAGAATATCAGGTTTAATGCTTTACAATGCTGTATATGGAGACAACATTCATGTATAAGGAAGTGGTCATTGAACAAGTCTTTAATTAGATTTCTTTGATATTTTTGTTCTCTTCATACTGTCCTAGACCTTTTCTCACTGCTTCAAAAACTCCTGTACTATTTCATCTACCCATGTGATTGAAACAATATAGAACAGGAGTTAAGAGTCTGCCTTTGGAGTAGAAGTGTCTAATTTAAAGAACCAGTTCTACAACTTGCTACCAGGGTCATTTTCAACAAATTACTCAACCATTTTGAGCTTAAATTTCCTCTGTAAAATAGTGAGGATGGTAAAAAATGGCACGCCTTCTTTATGAAGTTATTGTATTAAATTATTTGACCTGTAGCGTTAATGTGTACAACACACATAGCACACAGTAAATGCTATTCAAGTGTTATTTTATGGAATATTCCCAAGCCTAGCTTCAGCTAATCCTCTCTTCTTCAGGCCACCTTCTTTCTCCATGTGTTATTCCACAATTACCCAAATATGCTCAAAATATAAGTCTATATTTTCACTCCCAGATCTATGACCTTTCCTGTATTTTATATTTTAGTATCATCATAACTTCGGTACCCAAACAATGGATCTTAAAATCATACCTGCACTTCCTTTCCTTTGACCTAACATGTACAACCATTCGCCTTATATTACAATTCTATCCCATTAATATCTTTGAATCTTCTTTCTCTTCTTTAGGCAAAAGCACTTTCCAAAGTAAAACTTATTCAGGGAGTCCCTTTGTTTCCTCCTTTACCACCCATTTTCTTCATTCTACAGAGTGGGCCTGGAAGACCAAGGACTTACAGAACCTTACTTAGGAAGGAAGAAGGAAAGATGATTTTAAGAAGTAAGATTAATATATTTATTTTATCCCTTTAATTAGATTGTGTTTATGTTTTGAACTGTGTTTATAAAATACTTAATTTTCCTGACATGGTTCCCCCCCCATCAAATTACCCATCTACTCTTTTCATGTTGACAGCGAATTAATTGAATATAATGGGAGATTTAGAGATAGGGAGACAATAGGTTAAATATTTATTGTACACATACTGTGCCATTTCGCTTATCTTTTCCTGAGTCTAGGTGACTGACTCTAGGTAGAAGAAGACTTCAGTTTTGAAATGTAAGGACTTGAATAAAGTTTTAATGTATATTAAAGCTGCTGCTTCAATTCTAAGATTTTGTGAGTGAGGACAACGTTTTTCTATTTAAAAATATCCGTCCTACTTTGCCATTTTGTTCGATACAGGTACTGGTTTTCTTTTTTGTTTTTTGCATTTTCTTTACTTAATGGAGTTAGAAACAGTGTAGCATTTTTTGTTTTGTTTTGTTTTTTTTGTTAGTTTTTTTTGAGTGATGAATTACTGTCTTGTTAAAGTATAGGTTAAATACCTATAAACACAAACAAATACACCATCTTCAGATACTGCCACATAAATAGATCTTATTTTTCCTTTTTCTCTTTTTGTTCTTATCCACCAAATATCCTTTAACTATAGAAAAAAAAAAATACTTAAAGTAACAGAAGCAAGATCTCTTTTTTTTTAAGTAAATGCACTCCAAGGATATAAAAGAAAATTTTCTCGTTCTTGTTCCTCTGATTCAGATTGTATATATGTATGTAAATTTACTTTGTATAGCAATTTCTTCCTCTGTGTATGTAGGAGGACTAGAAGGAAGTTCAGTAAGAACAACTCTGATATATTTTACCCTGGAATTATCGTGTGAAATGACTTTGCAATTCAAGTCAATCATTTCTTCATCTACTGCTATTGTTAGGGTACATTTGTATTTTAAAGTTGATTTGCAGCTTAGCTGAATATTGTTTTTAATGTTTGAAGGCAAGTATGATTCACATTTTTCTAAAGTCCACCCACACTGTCATTGCTACAATTAAATTTTAATTCTATGGAGGTGTTTTGTGTGTGTGTGTGTGTGTGTGTGTGTGTGTGTGTGTGTGTGTGTGTGTGTGATTATTTGTATTCTTACCATTACAAATGAATTTAAAAATATACCAAAAAATACATTAATCACCTAACACTCTCCCAGGCTAGTAGAGAATATGCAGAGGAAAATTGAATAAAGTAAAAAAAAATTCCTATAATGTAATAACAGTTGAGAAAAAAGTAAATCAAACATCTAAATAAAGTGTACTATTTCAAATTAACATATCAATAAACATATCAATTTAATGTTTAAAATTTTGTTGGCTTTATAGGTATTTGTGAGAAGGTAACATGTCTTGTTTTACTAAGCATAAGAAAATGTTGTGATTTTTGAAAAGAGATTCACTAAAATGTATATGGCTAGTTCAGATTTTATTATAAAAATGGATCTTTCATTTATTTTATCAGCAGCTATAGGGAACAAAACTAAGCAAGCAACACTCATATTAGGTCTCTCCTTCAAAGATCTTAAAAAACAGATAAAAATGGGCACTGTAATTCTACTTTCATAATTGACAAAAGAGTACATTTATCAGAAATTATTCTAGAATAGTGCTTCTCAAACTTAGCTGTACATTAAAATCACTATTGTTGGGATCCTTCTCCCAAATATTTTGGTTCAGTTGATTTGAAAAGTTACCTGGGCTCAGAGATTTTTTTAATTTCCACAAAACGATAATGTGTAACCAGAATTGAGAACAATTGATATAGAGCCTAAGAAGAAAAGTTTACCTTCACTTGGAGTAAATATAGAAGCATGTAATTAGGCAAAGAACATTAAGGAGTAAGGCAAGAAAGCAAAATTTGTATTTGTAAGTGGGTAGAGGAGATTGTGACCTAAATACAAGCAAATGTAAATTATTCCTTTGGCTATGTGTGAGCTGTAATATTTCTACTGATATTAACATATCTGCACTCCGTAACACATGTAAGTGATAGGGTATCCATACTGTGGCAGGCTACCTCTGCGGTAAATGGCCTAGGTGGCCACAATCCTTTGCTTATCTTTGTAACCCCACCATTTGCAAGTCTTAATCTTAACCTACCATTAAAACGGTAGCACCTCTCTTTTCTCCATTTCAATCTGGGCAGTTCTTAGGACTTCTTTGGTCAATAAGTCACAGGAGAATTTATTAAGGACCAGATCTAAACCTAAGCTGCGAGAGTTCTTGCTTGCTTCTGCTCTTTCTTTCTCTTTTGGAGACCTATCCAGTCATATATATGAAATAGTCTGCCAAAAAAATCAGACAGCTCATTAATCAGATACATGACATCCCAGTTAAGGCCATTCTTTTTCCAGGAAGCTTCCAGCTGACAGAGCAATTTACTCCAATTGTGTAAATGAGTCCATTTAAGACCAGAATAATCACCAACTAATCCAACTCAAATCACTATCATATAGAATTGTTTTATGTATAAATAATTGCAGTTGAATTCACTAAATTTTGGCTTTGGTTTGGGTTTTTTGCATCCAAACCTAATTGATAAGATCTAATGACCCAGTGACAGTGACTGATTCAAGGAGTAAAATAAGTTAGGTCACTAAAAATTCTTCCTCAGAAAGTTTTCAACTGAAACTGGAAGAGACATACTTTCTTTTCCTCAGATTGTCAATCAAGAAGAATATGAATACAGACTTTCTAAACTCAGGTCTTATATTTCAGAGAAAATAATCTCAGGAATAAAAAGGAATAAAGCTTACATATGAGAAAATAATAATGAGACAGAAAAAGTGAGAAGACCTTTTTTGATAGTCTATCATCCACAATTAAGTTTCCCATACAGGTAGATCTATTCTTGATTTCTTTCTGGAATTTGGTGATAAATGATAAATTCCCTCTTTGGTTTAAACAGCAGCACTTGTGTTCCTGTTACTTAAAATTCAAAGAGTCTTTACTCAGACTGTTTAGTCAATCAGGAAGAAAAGAAAAGAAAAGTGACTGAGTTACTTAACAGCCCAAAATTTCACACATAAAATAAGCCATTCGATCCATAAACATGTGCTTAGGAACTATTCTAAATGAATCGCTAAAAGAAAAGTCAGGAATATTATCGTATCCATAAGGAAGACAGATGGGTAAGCCCATACTTAACTCCTACAATGAGGAGATAAAAGGTATTATAGGCTTCCTAACCCAATATTAACAAGGTGAAATCTCATGTCAAAGTTGAAAAGAAAGCAGAGATCAGTTCACTGAGGGGGTCAAAGAAAGCATTCTAGTTAATGGATCATGGCTATAACTTTATCTCCATCTAAGCATAACCTTCCTGGGTATGCTGGTGCTCCCATAGCTAAAATTTCATTTTGCGAAATAAAATTATGGAGAGGAAGAAACAAAGTTAACACTTTTGGATACTTACACTATATATCTCTTCTAAGTACATTTTATGAAGGATTTATATTATCTCATATTTTCATAGCAACCTTATGGAATAGGGAATATATCATAAATAGATATATATTTGAGAGACACAAGTTTGACATGTAATATATATTAGTATATCTATCTATCTATATGTGCTAGAATATATAATATATATTTAAAAAATACTGGATATATTTTATATTCTAGATATTATGTTAGAATATACTAAATATATTTAAAACATATGAACAAATTTAGATATTTTTTTCCTCATATCTACTTTGAAATGAACTTATTTTAAATATCTTACTAATTTTATTTTTCTTTAATTTCTAAATTTAAATACCTTAATTAAATTTTTAACTTAAAACTGACAAGACTTTTACAAAAGTTTATTTTATATCTAAGATTATATCTTAAGTTTCTTATCACTTTTTTCTTAATATATCCACAGAAAAATATCTTGAAGGCATTAAAACAATGCAATTAAATATTATTAGACCAAATTGAAATGCATAAATTTTCCCTTAGGTTGAAAGTTCAAGCTTTCTTGCTCTCCATGAGAATCCTGAGTTAATATTTAGCATATGTTTGCTTTTTAAAATTTATAAACTTCGCTTTTCTCCCAATCTTATAAAAATTTTCAAAGGAGCAGTACAACTTATGCTCCTAGACATATATATGTATGTGTATATATTTAAAATCGAGTGAACATAGGGCATAAGAATAATGATGAGCTATAACTGAAAGGAAAAAAGTCTTTTAAAAAGTAAAAGATGAAATCATGAATGAGTGCTGGTAGTATAACTGATTATTTTCAACACTTAATTTATTTTAATCAGTTCATCTTTGGTTGTTTTCTGAGCCTCGGGTTTTGAACCAGTAACCTTGGGATGTATGTAGAGTAGACTTCACCTGATTTAATCCATTGGAAACCAGGGCACACCTGCAACTGATATTTGATAGTTGACATTTTCCATTGTAACAGATTAAAAAAATAATAAAATGAAATGATAGATGTACTTGCTATTGCTATTGCTGCCCCTACTATTATTAATATTTTAATGATGATTATGATAATGATGATAGCTATGGTTATGTCAGGGGTGACCTGGAGATGCTGCAATCTACATGAGATGATTTCTCTTTTTACAATACATTATGAAACCAGACTGATTCCTAGTGAAGGTGAAGAGGTAAGATATATTATTTAGGGAAAAAGAAGATATAAAATATTGGAATACAGGAATAGGAGTCTGGTAGAAAAAGATTCCAAGTTTGCTGGTCACGGTAGAGTGTCTTTCAAATTTTTTGATACCATACGTCATTGAAAGTATTTGACACAGTTACATATTTTCCCCAGAAAAATTCATCTGCTGCTTGTGAACACAGAGAAGTCAGATGGTAAGTTTTATCAGTTTGGTATTTTGCCAGGTATGACAAATGCAGATAGTGTGTAGATCGTGTCATTATATTCATCTGGGATTGGAATAGGGATGAACACCTAAGTGCAAACTGGACCAATCCCTCTCTTGAGAGCAAAGTGACTTTGCAATTTCTGTTGGATAATAAGGAAGAATAAATAATGCATAATTTCACTTATTTGTGTATTTAAAATAGTCAGACTCATGAAGGGCAGGACATGGAATGGTGGTTTCTGAGGGTTGGCAAGAGTAGGAAGAAGGGTTACAACATTAAGAATATCAAGTTTTGGCTATAGAAGATGAGTAAATTCTAGAAATGTGCTGTAGAATATACTTATATTTAACTATATGACATTGTGCATTTTAAAATATGTTGAATGGATAGATCTCATATTAAATATTCTTACCACAAAAACATGCAAACCTAAATAATACAAGCCTACAGTAGAACATAAGGAAATTATTGGAGGTGATGGACATGTTTAGTACCTTGTATGTGGTAATGGCACATGGGTTATGCATATGTTCAAACTTATCAAGAAGTACACATTAACTGTGTGTAATATATTGCATATCAATTATATTTTAATAAAGCTTATAAAAAGAACTGGTGAAGCTGGAGAGGGATCAATCATTTATTTAATAAAGCAAAGATGGTATGATCAGAGAGAATAAAAGTATGTGAATGCACACAAAACATAGACCAGAGACTGTGAATTCTTTATTTTCCAATCCCAAGATTTCCGTCACTGCTATTTTGTTCTATGAGGCATAACTTTATTTTTCTAATAAATTCAACTTTCTTTTCCTAAACTGTATTAAATGGATTCTGCTACTTAGAATCAAATGATCCCTGACTAAGACACTTTGGAAACCATTCAATTCAGAATAGACTGTATTATCTTTATACATGTTACTTGATCAATCACCTCAATATTCATATTGCTTACTGTGGGAGCACCTAATTCCCAGACTATATTAGTCACCCCTATATTTGATGATCTGATTTTTTTAAAATTCTGACAACCAGAACTTTCATTGACTGTAAAATCAATAGAAACAAGAAGTTTAATATGCTTGCTAATGAAGCTGACAATTTAATAATTCATAGAGTTTTAAGGTTAGAATAAGGAAAGTGTTGATAGCATATTGTTTAGTATGAGGAATGAACGATCAGGACTGGTATGTCTCCATGGAATGTAAGAACGACTAGAGAGAAAGATACTTTTCTGTAGTTCACCAGTTCTCCCAATATCTATAACTCAATAGATACTTGT
The DNA here is from genome assembly GCA_004363575.1 of Solenodon paradoxus. Classification (NCBI taxonomy): domain Eukaryota; kingdom Metazoa; phylum Chordata; class Mammalia; order Eulipotyphla; family Solenodontidae; genus Solenodon; species Solenodon paradoxus. The sequence goes on from RJWH01000439.1 coordinate 699,655, forward strand.
TGAACTGAAAATCATATTTTATTTAAAAGTCTTGTCATAACTGGGACTGTACCACTGGAGATTCGAACAAATGATGTAGTGATTTCTGTCTTTAAGTATCTGAAAAAGTAGTTGTGTTCTCATTAACTCAAAAGGGCAGAGTTTAAAAACAATCTTCAGTTCTCTGTAAACCTCCCCCACACTCAGAGTGTTTTGTAATGTTCTTTATTGCAAGGATCTGAACCTCTACACTAAGTAACTGCATCTGAACCTATCTTAACCTATATCCATGAAGTACCACACAGAAATAAAACTGATAAGAAAAATCGTCCACCTGCCTGCAAGGATGGATCTAACTAACTACTCTTTTCTATAAGCTCAACTTTCACACAAGCAGAAGCTGGACATTTTATCCTTAATCATTTCAGTCTTCCTACATGAACCCAAGGTGGCTATTCAGTCAAGTTGATTACCTGGTACACACCTGCTAGCATAATTAAGATTAGAATATCTTGTTTTGCTCATTCTCTAAGCTAAAAATAGCTTAAATCAAGGGCAGCATTGATATCGCAACAAAGATCTTTTAGGTACCTTGAACATTATGTTCTTATTAAATCAAGCACTCCCTTAATTTAGAAATACATTTTATTCCAAATCAGTGACCTGTGGGACCTCTGCATTTAAGAAATCTAGACTTAACTAATACTCAGAGTGCAGTAAGTAGGCAGTTGGTAGACAACACTTTGAGAAGTGACCTCTAAGGACCAAAGAAAATGAAGCTAGTTTCCAGATATTTATTCACTAGAATTGTACATTTTCACTTGAGTTTAAAATTTCTAGGCTTAATTATGCTCTACAGAATATCTAGCAAATAATTCTATTGACATTATCAGACTAATACCTTAATGCTGTAATAGGCTGAGATTCCACATAATTTAAGATCTACTTCTGTATAACCACACAAAATATCTAAAGTTGTATACCATTCAACAATTTGTACAGATACAGTTTTTACTTATTAATTTAATCAGTTTCTTTCATTCTTTCTGTTTCAGGGAAAGGTGCAGACAGATGATCAGAGATAGGCAAGAAGAGAGAGAGGAAGAAGCAGCATTTTATTAATTTTAGTTGTCCATCCTGGTTGTTTCCCCACCCTCATGCCTTGATCCCAAGTCCTTGAGATGTATGTGCACTCTGTCCAACAGATTTAACCATTAAGCCACCAGGATGAGCCTCTTTCTTATTAAATTTAAGAAGTAGGGAATTAAACATATATAAACACCAGACCAGTAAGTAGGTCTAACATAATTACTTGATAGTTTAAGAGACACCATTGAGACCAATTCTGCTTTCCCACATAAATGTCAAGACCAGTAACTCTGGGCATGATCAGAAAGCATGTCTAGAGTGGTTTGAAAAGGACTCACTTTTATGTATCTTTTGTGTTCCTTTTCCTACCAATGGCAAACCTGCAACCTTATTCCTAGGACTGAGTAGAAGGCTCTACCATCTTTCCTACTAAGTTAAGATGCACCCATAAAAGGGCTCTTCTGAATGGGGTGAAATGTTAAGAATGCTTGATTTGATAGCTACCTGCCTTTTAAACAGTGGATCCTAAGGCAGCATGATCATTGAAATCTGAAGTTCCCCAGTTTCTCTCACTTAGACCTACTTGGGTGGATGGTGGGCTTCTGACATGCTAAAATTGACCCAGCTTCTTATTCAATTTATCCTTGCTTAACCCACCTGTTTTTTCTTACATAGGTAATCTGAGGTTCTTATGTCCCCATTGGTTTCCCATGAAGTTACCATCAAAATTCTCTGGGCAAATTCTTGCCATGTTAGGTATGAACTTTTCCTTTGGTTTCAGGTCATAAATTGCCCAGTAAAGGTTGAGAATTTCTAGCACCTGGAGGAGAAAAAAAAGACCTGTCACTGCCTCATGGCTTAATAGCAACAATGTCTTAACTCCACAATATGAGCTTACCTGATTTGCTTTTGCCTCTTGGACCCAACAATGACAGCCAAATGACATCAAGGAGAAGGAAATAAAATGCTTTAGATAATTTGTAAGTCATAGTGATTTTACTACTTATTTTCATTCTAATTACAGTAATATTTCTGAAATGACTGATTCCTGCAGTTAATTTTCTTAAAACAAACTCCTTTACTCTGACTGTCTCCTTTTTCTGAAAGACCCAAGAAGCAGGAATGACAACTGGAGTAAAAAAAATCCCAGATATGATGGAATTTGATAAAGAACTTAATAGTTAATTCACTTGAGGATTTAAACCCAGGAACAGTCAGAGAATTAACTCTGTGTAGACTATAGGTACAGTTCTGAGTGGGCTTTTTATAACAAAGGCTCTTGAATAGGTGGTCTAATTTGAATAAGATCTAGAGATCAAGGAAGCAAGCATAAGATGATTAAAATTTTATCTAAACTTTGAGGAATTTATGGGAACTTTATAAATACTCAGAAAAGCTTCTCTCCTATAACTTCTATGGGGCAGATGGGGTCAAAGGTGCCTAACTATTCAAGTCAGTACATTCTTAAATGTTTTCTTCACAGAACCAGGCCAGTTTTGTTCTGACTTCCACCTGTTCATGACTTTTCTGGACCAAGGAGAAGGGGGTCTCAGGATGATCTTGTCTATAGGATTAAGGAAACACCACAAGCTGTATATTGCCATAAATGAGTGCACCTTGGTTCGTGTCTTTGGCATGAGCAAGAAAGCAGATTGTCAGACAAAAGTAAAGTCAAACAAGAATTTAATAAGTAACAGCAAGTACATTTGTGAGAGGTTCAAAGAGCAGCATCAATTGTTCTAAGAGGTAGAGTTTGAAGTGCACCAGTCTTATTCTGGGGGAAGTTTATATCCACTCTTCTTATCTTAGGGGTCTATCAGATGGACTGTTTGAAGGCTGCCCCTCTTGAATATTTTGCATAATGTCAATAGTTTCAAAGTTCCCCCTTATTCAGATTTCCTCTCCCATATTCCTTGGTCCCTGTAGTCTCTATCTGCCTCTTGCCTGGCTAGTTTTTGTGTGTGTGTGTCCACATGGCCGTCATCATTTTGTCAATTACTCATACATGTACTTTGTCAGTCCCAATCCATGTTTACCTAATTGCAAGTCCTAACATTTCCTTCTGAAGTGATGGTCACCAAATTCTTTCAGGAAGTTGAGGATTGAAGGTCATTTGCTTTCTGTAGCTGTTTTGAGCTGGATATAGGCATAGAGCTGTGTTGACAGGGCAATAGTTTGCTGACTCTCTGAGGATAGCTAGAAACATGTAAAGTGAAAACTTCCGGCACTGTGCTCCAGCGGGCCAAGGGCAATGGTTTGGAATTCTTGTCAGACAGCCATTTGGAAGTTATTACCTGGAGGTGAGAAGAGATAAAATGACTTAAAAGTGTTTAGGATGCAGGGTCCAAAAAGAAGTAGGCCCAGGATGACAAAGAGTAGAATAAAGATAACCCAGAGCAGTCCTAGGATAATCCACCCAAAATATTGTGTATGAACAAGGGAAATTGAATTCACTTGTATTTTGATTCTCCTTTGAACAGGAGTCTTACAGTGGCTCACTGGTCCAGAGGTCCTTTTTGAGTGGCTTGGGCCTGGGATCTTGCAAGGTATTAAGATTGTAGGGCTTTCCTCTGGTATAGTGAATCAAGCTTGCTAAACCAGGTGACTTAATGGCTAATTCAAATGCCCTAATAAGGACAAACAGTTCTGCCAGTTGTGCTGACATCCCAGATGGCGGTGGATTTGTTTCTAACACTTGGTATGAGAAGATGACAGTGTATCCTGCCATATATCTACCATTCCTTAAATAACTGCTTCCATCAGTAAACCATTGGAATTCTGATAAGATTCATCCTGAAGATCCTGTCTATGAGCAGATGTTTGTTCTATTATATCACAGCAGTTGTGGAGGTTTTCCAGGTAATGTTGAAGCAATAGTGAGATTTAGGGTTGAACATATTTCTATTTTTATCTGAGGATTTACCAATGAAACTACCTGGTACCTTAACAGCCAGGCATCTGTAAGTCAATGATACTCTTTAAGATTTAAGAGGAATTTAGCAGGAGGAATTTTTTTAGGGTTATTTCCTGCCCCAAGGAAATTCTGAAAGATTCTTCCACTAAGAATGTAGCTGCTGTGGCCACCTACAAACTGTGACCATCTCTTTGCCACTGTGTCTGGCTACTTGGGTATATATGTGACTGGTCTTTGCACCAGTCCCACTTTTTGATCTGGCACTCCCAATGCTATTCCCTTTTTTCTGTCACATAAAGATGGTATGTTGGGCTTGTTGGGATTGGAAATTCCAAGAGAAGGTGCTATTAAAATGGTTTATTTAAGTTCCTTAAAGGCCTTCTCCTGTTCTTGTTCCCACACACAAAAAAAACTGTCCTCTGATTGTTTATTTTTAAAGTTTTATATACAGGGGTACAGCTAGCTTTCCAGACCCCAAAATCCATAATCAGCAATATTTGGTCAATTCAAGGAAAGCTTGTAGTTGCTTAGAGGTAATGGGCCTAGACAGATTTTTGTATAGCCTTAACTCTCTTCGGTGAGATTGTTTTGTGTCCTGGAATTAAGATTCCTTCCAGGTATTCTACTTGCTCTTTAAGAATTTGAACTTTTCCTCAGAAATCTTGTGTAGATTATCTGATAATATGGTTCCCCACTAAGATGCGAGGACTATAACATGCAGTTCAAGTCCTTAATTTCTGGCCCCTTAGAGCCAGAACAGATTAGTTTCCACTATAAATTGTGTTGTAATTAATGTGACCATTCCGTTCTTTGGTCAGTTTTCCTGATCCTTCATTATGGCCAATGAACATTGAAAAAAATTAATTTACAACTTTTTCCTGAGGGTCCAGGGTTCAATTTTATCCCGCTTCTTTAGGATAAATTCCAGGGGTGTATCCGCTAGAACAGATGTTGTGCCTCCCATCTGTGAGATATTATAAGAAAATAGAGAGCTTAGGCTGTCCCTACAAAGTCCTCCTAACTTAATTTATACTGGGGAGGTACTAGCACTACCAACGAGTGTGGGCATTCCCCACTGCTAGTACCTTATTCCTATCAGGGAATAGATGTACCCGATTCCTGGCACCTCTTAGCTTTGGAATAACTAGATTTACCTTGTTACATAGACTTGCTGTCTCTTATAACCCTCCAAAGTCTCCAAACATACTTAGGCCTTGTGTCAACACAATAACTCTCTTATCATCTAATTTTGACCCTCTTCCAGTTATTGCTCTTGTTGTGTTGTCATAACCATTTGTTACCACTCCACCGCCTTAGGACCCAGGCACATAATCCCTAGTCCATATCTGCCATAGTGGGGAAATTTAAAGGGTTATTCACTGCATTAACACTTTGTCCTTATATCCATTCATTCTCCAATATATATCCTCCTGGAGAAAGTCATGACTACATGTACATTACTATTAGTAAAGTTCTATTGAAAAAATTCATATACAAATATTTTCCTTTTGTTCCCGCTTACAAACCATCTGTATTTCTTTTTCTTTCCAAATACCTCTCACAAACATTTTGTCACTTACATAGATCTCCTGCTACTTGCTGTATTCATTCAAAATATGCCTTTACTTTATTCTTGATGTCATTTCACTTGAAGGCAAAATTACTTCCTTTAATACTTACTAAAAAGAAAATCCATGTCTTTATATTCTTTTTATTTAAAAAATACATCCATTCTCCTATTATTCTCTTTCCTGCCTACTTCCACATATAAATATTTTTCTGTTAACCCTGAGATTGTGAAATCCCTAAAAGAAAACCAAGAGTTCATGAGATTCTTCAGCAATTTATAATTTAAAAGTATCCATTTTACTTTTTACCTTACTACCAGTGTTTACATCTCAAAAGCTTTATTAGTTTCAACTATAAAGAGACAAATGTTGCGAATTTTCTTGCCAGGGAGTTTATCTATATTCGAAGCAGTCCGTGATACTCCCTAGCCTTGTAAAAACACAAGGCCATTTTTTCCTAAGACAAAATTCTCTATTTTCCCTTAAATATGTCTCTCATTACTCATACCTTCCCTTTTACAGAATGCACTGAAATAAATATTTCTCTTTATATTGGGGCAAAAGAAAAATTCCAATTCCTGGGATCCTGGGGAAGTGGAAAGGAAGTTATTCACAAGGCAGGAGCCGTATCATAAATAAGGTCAGGCTCTGTATGCAGATTTACATTTTTAGTTTCCCCAGTGGTAAAGAGATCTGGGTCTTTCAAATTTGTAGAGAAAGATCCCCTTACAAAGAGTTTTTAGCTAGTACAAATGGTACCCTTCTGTTCCTTCAGTGAAATAGTAAGCATTCCTTAATTCGTCTATCTGATTCTTCAAAATACTGCTGAAATACGGAGATAAGAAAATGTATCTGTTGATAGTGTACCATCAGCTTAGCATACAGTTCAAGACATTCCTTGAGAAAGTCTAGGCAGAGCAGAGGTCATGTATTTTGCTCATGGGTACTATGAGGTCCTGGCTGTGAGTGGGGGCTAGAGCATAATGTTTGATTTCTCAGTCACTGCCATGGCCACACCCTTTGAATTCGTAAGTGATGTCTGGTCCCAATTGAGAGTGAAAAGAGAGCAAGGGAAAAGACTCACAGTTTTCTATTTGTTTTTTAAATGTTATTTTTTATTATTATTGAAGGGATATGGTATTTTGACAATGACTTATTTTGAGGTATTCATAGTGGTATTTTTGCATTTACAAATAACATAGTAGAGTCACTAATATCCCCCCCTTTTTTCTCCCTTCATTTATAGTTAATTCCCTACATCCCATTTCCCCGATCTCTCCCCCATCATTTTGGTACCCCCTGATTTGCCTTTTGTCTCTCATCTCTAAGAGTCCATAGTTGTTTAGAGTAGTATTCTTCCTCTCCCTCTGTTTCTCTCTCTTTCTCTCTCTCCCACCCCAGCCCCGTTTTTAGTGTTGTTTAATTTGTGACTTTATTCATTTTTTCTTTACCCATCGTATGAGTGTTATCATATGATGTCTGTCCTCCTCCTTCTGGCTTATCTAGCTAATCATAATTCTCTCCAAGTCCATCCATGTTGTTGCAAATGTCAGGATCTCCCTTTTTGATGGCTGCATAGTATTCCTTTTTGTATATGTACCAGATCTTCTTTATCTACTTCTCTTTTGATGGGTATTTAGGTAGTTTCCAGCAATTAGCTATTGTGAATTGTGCTCCAATGAACATGGGGTATTGTGTCTAGGTCTTTAATCTATTTTGAGTTAGTTTTTGTGTATGGTGTTAGGTAATAGTCTCGTTTCAGTCTTTTGCATGTGACTGACCAGTTCTCCCAGCACCATTTATTAAAGAGGCTGTCCTTGTCCCATTGTAAATTTTGGTTCCTTTGTCAAAAATTAGGTGTCTCTATGTAAGTGTGTGTGTGTGTGTGTGTGTGTGTGTGTGTGTGTGTGTGTGTGTGTGTGTGTGAATTTAGTTTTGGACTTTCAATTCTGTTCCATTGATCTTTCTTTCTGTTTTTATACCAGTATCATGCTATTTTAATTATCATTGCTTTGTAGTAGAGTTTGAAGTCAGGGAAGATGATTCCTCCATTGTTGAGATTTTTTCTTGAGGGTTGTTTTGCTGTCCTGGGTTGTTTATTGTTCCAGATATATTTCATTATTTTGTGTTCTATGTCTTTTAAATATGTCTTCGGCAGTTTTATGGGGATAGCATTGAATTTATATATTGCCTTGGGTAGTATGGCCATTTTGATTATGTTGATTCTTCTGGTTCATGAGCATGGAGTATCTTTCCATTTCTTTGTGTAATCTTCTATTTCTTTTAGCAGTGTCCTAGAGTTCTCATAATATAAGTGCTTCACCTCTTTGGTTAGGCATATTACAAGGTATTTCTTTTTTTTTTTTTTTTTTTTGGTGCAATTGTAAACTATATTTTTTTTTCAGTTCTTTTTTCTGTATTCTTATTGTTGGCAAATAGAAATGCAACTGATTTTTTAATATTAATTTTGTAGCCTACCACTTTACTATATTTGTTTATTATTTCTAGCAGCTTTTTACTTGATTCTTTGGGGTTCTCTGTGTATATTATTATGTCATCTGTGAAAAGTGATGGTTTCACTTCTTCTTTTACTATTTGGATACATTTTATACCTTTTTCCTGTCTAATTGCTTTGACCAGGATCTCCAGTACTATATTGGATAATAATGGTGAGAGTGGACATCCTTGTCTTGTCCCTGATCTTAGGGAAAAGTTTTCAGTTTTTCTCTATTTGGTACATTGTTGGTTGTAGGCTTGTTATATATAGACTTAATCATGTTGAAGTATATTCCTTCTATACCTATTTTTGGAGAGTTTTTAACATAAAATGGTGTTGATCTTGCCAAATGATTTTTCTGCATCTATTGAGATGATCATGTGGTTTTTGTCCTTTTTTATTGATATAGTGTATCACATTTGTTGATTTGCATATGTTGAACCATCCCTTCATCCCTGGAATAAATCCCATTGATAATGATGTATGATTCTTTTTATATGTTGTTGAGTTCAATTTTCTAGCATTTTGTTGAGAATTTTTGTATCAGTATTCATTAAGGTTACAGTCTATAGTTTTCTTTTTCAGTGCAGTCTTTATCTGGTTTTGGAATCAGTATAATATTGTCATCAAGTTTTCCCTCATCCATTTTTTGGAACAGTTTAAGGAGGATTAGAATTAATTCTTCTTTGAATGCTTTGCAGAATTCGCTGTTGAAACCATCTGGTCCAGGTCTTTTGTTTTGGGGAAGGTTTTTTTTTTTTTTTATCAGTGTTTCAATATCCTTGCTTATGATTGATCTATTCATGGTTTCTAGTTCTTCTCTGTTTAGTTTTGGAATATTGTACCTTTCCAGAAATGTGTCCATTTCTTATAGGTTATTCTGTTTGTTGCCATATAGTGGTACGTAGTATTCTTTTATAGTTCTCTGTATGTCTGTTGTATCTGGTGTGATTATTCTTTTTTCATTTTTGCTCTATTGATTTGTGTTTTCTCTCTCCTCTTTTATGTGAGTCTGCCTAATGGTCTATTTTGTTTATTCTTTAAAAAAATCAACTTTTGGATTCACTGACTTTTTGAATAGTCTTTTTGATTTGTATTTCACTGATTTCTGACCTAGTCTTTATTATTTCTTTCCTTAAGTTAGATTTAAGCTTCTGTTTTTCTGATTTTTCTACTTCTTTTTGGTGATGACTTAGGTTTTTTGTGATCCTTCCTGTTTTCTGAGGTAAGATTGTATTGCTATAAATTTTCCTCTTATTATTGCTTTTGCTGCATCTCATGGATTCTGATATGTCATTTCTTCATTTTCATTAAATTCCAGCTATTTTTAAATTTCTTTCTTAATTTCCTCTTTCACTCATTGGTTGCTCAACATTATGTTGTTTAATCTCTATTCTTTTGCAGTTTTCCTCTTTCCTTTTTGTTGATCTCTAGTATGATTCCATTTTGATCTGTAAAGATACTAGGTATGATTTCAATCTTTGAAAATTTACTGAGACTTGTTTTGTGTCCCAACATATGGTCTGTCCTTGAGAATGTTCCATGAGCACTTGAGAAGAATGAGTAGTCTATAGTTTTTGGGTAAAGTACTCTATATATGTCTATTAGGTCCAGCTCTTCTATTTTGTCATTTAGAGATCTTCTTTGTCGATTCTCTGTCTGAATGATCTCTTTTACTGATAGAGGAGTATTGAAGTTTCCTACTATTATTGTGTTGCTGTCAATATCCTTATTTAGATCTGTTAATATTTGCTTGATATATTTAGGTGCTCCTTTGTGGGGTACATAAATGTTAATAAGTGTTAAGTCTTTTTGTTGTATTGATCTCTATCATTTTATAATGTCCATCTTTATCTTTTTAAATTTTCATTGGTTGGAAGATTGCCTTATCTGATATGAGTATAGCTATTCCTGTTCTTTTGAATTCACCATTAGCTTGGAGTACCGTGTTCCATCCATTCATTTTAAGCCATTGCTTGTCTCTCAACCTAAGATGAGTTTCTTGTAGACAACATAGAGTTGGGTTATGTTTCTTAATCCACTTAGCAACTCTGTGCCTTTTGATTTGTGATTTCAATCCATTTGCATTTACAGTAATTATTGACATTTGAGAACTTGCTACTGCCATTTTGATTTTTGTTTTCTGGCTATGTTGATCTCTTTGTTACTTAATTATATTTTTGAGAAGTTTTTTCTCTTTGATTTAGATAGTACGGCCTATTTTAACATTTCTTATAGAAGAGGTCTCATTGTTGCAAACTCTCTTAGCTTCTGTTTGTTGGGAAAAACTTTAATTTCTCCCTCAAATTTGAAAAAGCTTTGAAGGATATAGTATTATTGGCTGGCATTTTTTGTACTGAAGTATTTTGAAGACATCATTTCATTCTCTTCTATCCTGTGGAGTTTCTTTTGAGAATCTGAGGTTAGTCTAATAGGAGTGCCTTTATATTTTATCTGCTTTTATTTCCCTGGCTATCTTTAGAATTCTTTCTTTGTTTTGGAGTTTTGATAGTTTCACAATTATGTGTCCTGGTATAGTTTTTTCAGGATTTATGTAATTGGGTGTTCTGTTTGCTTGATTGACCTGTATGTTTGCTACTTGTTCTAGATTTAGGACATTATTGCCTTGAAGATATCCTCTGTTCCTCTCTTTTTCTCTTCACCTTCTGGGATACTTAGTATTCTAAAGTTGCCTTTCCTGATGGTGTCCAATAGTTCTCTGGGTGTTTCTTAATTTTTCTGGGTTTTTTTTTTTTCATTTAATATCTCTTTCTTCTTCTTGGCTTCTTTCTGTATTGCTGTCCTCTATGTCACAAATTCTTTCCCCCATTTGGGTTATTCTGATTCCTTAGCTTTCTATATTATTTTTAATTTCTTGAATTATCTCCTTTATCCTGTGTTCCTCTTAGTTCTTCCTGTAGAGCTTCAACCTCCACCTGTTGGTGCTTAATTATCTGTTTAAGTTCTTTGTTTTGTTTATCTATTTTCTTTTAATTCTCTGAATTTCTTTATGATTGCAGACTTCAATTCTTTATCTGTTAGAAAAAAATTCTTCCATATCTTCAAAATTAATTTCTGATGAACTATCATTTTGTTGTGATTCCATTTCCTCAAGTTTCAAGGTATGTTGTGTTTTTTTTTACCCCCGTCATTTGGGATCTTGTTAATATGCTAGCTTGTTTGTTTGTTTGTTTTAATTTCTACCAGGAGGCACTCTATTTTGTTTTATTTTGTATTTTTGACTTTTACAGACTTCCAAAGTGTGTCTTGCTGTGCCAGGGAGTGATGATGGCTGCTAAGTGGTGGTGGACATGGGGTTGGGGGTGTAGTGGTCATCTGTGAGTGTATAGTTTTGCTACCTGATGGTGGAGGGAGGGAGGCTTGTTTTGTTGATAGCATTCTGCTGGCTGGGGCTGTGTGACTTGAGTCTGCTGCCTGAACTTATGTCCCTTGTATTCATCAAACCATCAGGGTCAAGTACTTTCCACAGGCTGTTCTTCTAGCATCTTAGCCACTGGATCCTGATTCCCAGGGGACCCAAACCCCCAGGTGTGTAGTGGAGGGTGCACAGCACCTGTATGCTCCTGCTCTTTCTGTCTCAAATTTACTCCTGCTGGGCTTTGTCTAACCAAGAGTTGCCGGCAGTATTGCTCAGTTTGACTCAGGTGTGCGGCTCCCTGCTTCATCTGAGTTTGTGTCGCTAGAGGTTAGAGAGATTGCCTGTGTTCTTTCGGCAGGAGAAGGGCGAGGCAGCGAGGGGATCACTACCCACTTCTAACCCCAGGTGCGTGAAGACAAAGGCTGTGTACTTTTACCACTGGCAGGCTCCCATTTCTGTGGTTCCCCCTTTGTTAGACAAGTGTTGCTGGCAGTGTTCACTGCGGCCCCTCCCCTGCTCAGTTTGGCTGGGGCTTGCGGCTCCCTGCTCTGTCTGATTTTTCACCGCTAGGGATCAACAGGGTTGTCTCTGTAGTCTGTGCCAAGAGAAGGACTTGGCAGCAGGATCCTACTATCTTTAGCCCCAGGTGGGTGCTAGAGGTCACTGTGACTGACCTGCACTCTTTAGAATGTCCATGCGGCTGGCGCAGCTCCAGCTGGGCTCTGATGGGGGAAGGAAGATCGTGTCCACATCATGAAACTCTTCTTTCTGGGGGTTCCCCTTTGCTGTTTTATTCTCAGTGCCCGCGCCCTCACCCACCTGTAGAGCCGGCTGTTAGTTTTCTGTTCTCCAAATTGTTCTGGACAGTGCTGAAGCAGGAAAATCCCTTTTTCTGTGGCGGCTCTGAGAAATTGGGTCTTCTTTTCCTGTGCAGCTTCTCAGTGACCGCTCCCCATAGATGCCATCCTTCCCAATTCTAGACTCACAGTTTTGAATCGAAGTTTTGAGTGGTTTAGGTCCTTTAAGAAATTGCAACTCAGAGAGAGAGAGAGAGAGAGAGAGAGAGAGAGAGAGAGAGAGAGAGAGAGAGAGAGAGAGAGAAAAGAACCCCATTTCAGCAAAAAAAAATAAAAAATCATTCTGGGTTTCCTGACCAGAAGACCTGGGAATTCCCAGGTGTGGACAGCAAGTAGAGTGAAGTTTGGTGCTCAAGGGAAGAAACCCAGCCTAATCTAGATGATGTTCCTTCAAGATTTGTACAGAACCTAGTCGCAAAGAGGGACCTTTCATTCCACCAGGAGGGCATGAATGATATACTGGTCCCAGCCAGTCCCAGGTTGGGATTTTATGTGTCCAGATTGGTGGTTCTGTTCTCAGGGTACTCTAAGGGGATCACCTGAGCTCAGCTTTGAAGATCCCTGTCATGGGAGAAGGTGCTAGTTGCCCTTAATGGCTTTTACATATCTCACCTGCACCCACAGTTATGTTGGGATAAAATATCCCGCTAATAAAAGCCAGGAGTTGTGACTGTAAAGGAAAGAGACAGACTGGAAACTAACGCTGAAAAAATCTTACCACAGCAAGCGGAAGAGATGGTGCACTTCAAGTCACGGGCACCAAAGACATTAGTGGCATAAGAATTCAGATGATCAGACAGGGGAAGTAAATTCAAGCAAGAATATAGTAGGCAAAATGAAAGTACATTCAGTAGGGGATCCAAATAAACAACCTCAGTTACCCTAAGATGTGGAGTTTGAAGCATGCCTGCCATGTTCTAGGACAGATTCATATCATTCTTCTTATCTCAGAGGCCTAGTTGATGAACTATTTCAAGATGCTCCTGTCATATTTTGTATACCTGTCAATAGTTTTGAAGTCCCCTACCTACTTTCTAAAATCTCCCCTTCCACATTCCTTGGCCCCTGTAGTTTCTTTCTGCCTCTTGCCTGTCTAATACTTTTATGCCCACATGACCATCACCATTTTGTCAGCTACTCGTACATGTTCTTTGTCTGCCCCAGCTCATGTCTACCTAACTGCCCGCCTTAAAATCTTCCCACTCATATAGGGTATGTGAGGGCTGAATGGAAGGTACTCTCTATTCCAGTTTATTTCTTCACAACTTCCCCTGTCATTTCAGTTAGATCACAAAGGTGGGGGCTGTCCTGATAACCTCAAGTAAATCAACATATTACCTTGAATTGGTCATCGAGGGGATGGGAGTTGCTAGAGCATGTACATTTTCCAAGATCCCTTATATATTATGAGCTCTCTTCCTCTCTTTTCTCATGCCTTTTCCCCTCTGCTGTCCTAGGGTCACTGGGGTGGTTAGAACCAAGTAGTTTCGTATAATGAGAGAAGTGCCACACTTTCCAAACCTTTGTTATGAATGTTTTTGTTGTTGTTGTGATTGTTTGTATTACACACAAACCAAGTAAAATACATATTGAAGAAGGGAATGTAAGTTTGTTCATTGCAAAAAATCTATATCTATAACTTAAACAAGATAGGAAGGAAATCTCACAAATTCGATGATTAACATAATAACTGATTTTTTTTCTTTTTCTCCTTATTTTTCTCTAGAAAATTTTTCAACAAAAGCAAACTTATTGCTAGACCATGATGAACCCTGGAGTGCTGGATTCCAGTCAAGCAGATGCAGCTGCATGCCACCTGGCATAATCATCAGCCATAACAAAGCAACAGCCCCCAGGTTTTGCACACCTGACCCTCCCCTTCTTAAACCCCCTTCCCAAATTCCTGAATGCATGCTCCTGTCCCTTGCTTCTTTAAAATACTCTGATGCCTCCTGAGAAATGAGATGCTTGGAGCTAGTCTACCACACCCCTCAGGTAATCCATCCTTGAATAAAAAGCCCTTTCCTCTCAATATCAACACTTGGCCTCTATATTTGGCTCTTTGTGGTGACTATCTGACACTGTAATTAAATATGTATACCCACTTTCATTTCCTCTTCAAGGAATGAACTTTCAGTTCAATACCATTTTCTCAGGGAATTCTCCCTAACCCAGTCCAAAGCTGCTGACTCAAGTCTCCCATGGCAACACATTCTTCTTAGCATCACTCACTATAGCTGTAATTTTATGTGAGCTTATTTGCTTAGTGCTTCTGTTGAAACAGAGAGAAAATTCTTTCTGTACTATACCCACCTGAGTTCTTCTAGGCTGGCAATAATAAAGTAAGTATCAAGTAGATTGACAAAAAAAAAAAAAAAACATACAAAAAGAAAGAAATTTAATAATAACACATATATCTTCAATATACCAGGGAGGAACAAGTAATATTAACTCCTCTAATCACAATCTATCTCAAATAATTACAGCAGAACCTTTCCCTGTTGGAAACAACCGTAACTGTTCTTTCAACTACATTCTTTGTTTCAATATCAATCATTCAAGAGAGGTAATCCAGATATAGCCACACCTTCAACAGTTTATTTTCTTTTTATTAGTGGATATCCAATATTCACTCTATTAGTGAGTGCTCTTGACATAACTAATCTGTTTTATCTGCTCTGTAGTTTTAACATGTTTTCTTGTTTGCATTTTTTCTCTTTATCTTCCTTCATTTCATGGGCTCCAGTTTTCCTAACCTCACTATAGAGAGAATGTAATCTTTTGTTTTCTCAAAAATAGGGCTGATTCTCTTAGTCAATGTCTGATCACCTTCAACTGCTAAATTAATGATAAATAACAGTATATCCAATTGGGAAGAACTAAACAGACCTATTTCATGAGTTTACAATGACGCAGAATGAGTATATAAGAAATAAGGTAAGTCCAGGTACAAATTAAATGATTGGGGGAAACTCAAGAGGTAAAAATTAATCAGCAAATAGGTAAAACCCACAGCAGAGTTTTTAAAGCACATTGAGTCAGAAGTTAGAGGGCCATGTATTAATGAGGAAATTAAAAAATATAGAAAGGTTTGGGGCATTAAAACAAGCCTGAAATGTGCAGTTAGCTCTAATGTCAAAAATTATAAATATATATTTTCATCTTAGTGACAGAACGAGGATAAATTACTTTTCCTCAGTCCCTTACAAACCAGAAGAAATGGAAAGAAAAGGAAATATTTATTGAACACAAATGTTTATTGTAGCTCTTTCTATTTATAGCTGTCATTTGCATATATGAAAATAATCTTTGATCCTTCTAAATGCTCTTAAAGGTGATTATAGTAGTTTGTTGAATAAATTTTAAAAGGAGATCATTAAACTGAGGGAAGTTCTTATACCTTGTCAGCCTCATAAGAAAGCCAAAACCTAAGCCTGTAAGCACCTTGAGATTAAGAAATAAAAACCTAAGGACAACAAATTACAAACAGCCAACAAGGATTTTCCAAATAATTCAAACACTTAAGCTACTTACTTAGTTTCTGCCTTTTCTCTGTAATTCTTTCCCTGCGTTCCTGTTGGAGATTTCTTAACCCCTTCTGGTTTGGCCCTGGTCCAGTCCAATAGATTTTTGCTCAAAAAAACTCAAAATTTTTAACATGTCTGTTTATCTTTTAATAACTCTATATTTGCAAATGAGGAAATTGAGACTCAGAGGATGTTAAACAATTCATCTAAGTTTACATGGCTACTGTATGGAATTTCAGTATTTTACTTCCAACTTCATGTCTGTTTCTCTCTACCAAAGAGCAAGCTAGAGAAAGAATGACTAATTGCAAGTTCTGAAACACAATATTGACAATTTGGAAAAATAAAAACAATATGACCTCAGATTTATTTATTTATTCAAAATTACTTGAGTACCATTAAATACTCCCATAGTACAATTGGTTTTGGGAAAACAACAATAAAAAAACATAAAAGATTGACAATAAATACACTGTGTACCTCTGGTTTTCTTGCCAGTACTTGGTCTTACTTTGATTACTTCCATTAAAGTAGTTGGAGTAAAATATGACATGCCTGCTGAAGAAAATAGAAGATTATAGACATCACAATTATAAGACTTGGAAATGTAAACCAAAGTCATCAAATTTTCCCTTTGCTTTGGTAGCAATGAAAGTTGGAACAATAGAATGATAGGCTACCAAGGAAAGAATTTTTACATCACTGTGCCATTACAGAAGAATCAAAAAAAGCTTTTAAGAAGTTATAAATAGTAAGCAGCAAAGTTGTTGTAGAAATTTGCATTGAACCCACCCACTCTGAATCTTTAGAACTGCTAAGCCAGAAGAACTTAATAAATGCTTTAAACTCTCCAAGAAGCTAAAACAGTACAAAAAGCAAATGAAAATGGCAATGACAGGCAACGATCTTATATTTACCGTTATCCATTGCTTTTCCCCCTCTTTTATTACTTTCTTTTGGATTAGGTCTTTTTCCGATTATCTTTTTTCTTGTTCTCTGACTTACTAGTGCCAACTCCTTATCATCTTACTTAAGTGGTTACTTTAGAGTTTATACAGTATATATTTATCTTTCACTTCACTTTCAAGTTATACTACATGCCATGTCACACGTAGTAGGAAAACTGCAATTATATACCAACTTTTCTACCTTCCAGTCATTTGTGCTCTTAATTATACACTTAAGTTCTATATATGTTATAAATTTCCTATATACTGTTGCTGTTTTTACTATTAAACAGTTGCTTATCTATAATGGAAAAAATAGAGAAACAGTTGTAAAATTTTTCATGTGTTAACTGTAACTGAACAGCAAAATAGGACACAAACCTAGTCATTCAGCAAAACTGAGATCGATGTCATTTAGTTAACATATGATCTAGTTACAGATCACCTAAATTGGGAATGACACAGATAATGAACCAATTCTCTTCCATTGAGGCAGGAAGACTTATGATTGGCCTCATAAACTAGCAGAACTATGTGGGTGCCATAGTACCTATAAGCACCAATGACTACAAATACCTCACACACACCCCTAAATTGCCTCCTGTATGTTTACTTAGTCCATATAATCTCTCTAGCCAACCCCTTTAGTGAGTGAAGTAGGTTTGAGAGAGAAGTTTTCCCACTTCCTCTTTTGGAACCTCTCAGTAATAAATTTAATTTTTTTTCATCAATATCATTCCTCTCCAGTACTGGTCTTTTCAGAGCAACTGGCAGAGAGCCTGAATAAAGTAGCATTAACCATTTCCAATGGTCTTTGTACCTTTATATAGATCCAGTTTTCTATCTGTCACCATTTTCTTCTATGCTGTGTGACCTTCCAGTGCCCTTTCTTCTAGTCCTTTCAGCTGTGTCTTCACACTGCCTGAAATGGTGACATTGTATGCACCTGCTGAGCTATAGTGAATTGAGTACCTGAGGGTGCCCTCTGCTATGCTTTGCGTGTATCCTCCTTACCAATACTATGGTCTGTAAATTGTATGCATCTTATCTTCGCCAGAGTCACAACTCTGCCTCCTCAAACTTAAGAAGTCTACCTGGCTCTGCCAATACTACGCAATTAAGAGTACTCCAAAAATAGAGAGGAAGTGTTTTCAAGGAATGGGTAGACAAATTTCAATGCATTCCAATTATTCAATTACTTGCCTAAAGCATTTGAAAGTCCTAATTTAATTTGCTTCAGATTCCTTTATAAGAATCTATGTCTTCAATTTCTTATATTGACCTAGGCCTAAGATATACTGAGAATATTTGGTTGAATTCTTTATTTTGCTTTTTTTTCCCAATAAGATGAGTAGATCATTATAACAGGTTATGGAAGCATAGTAGCAGAACAAACATAAAATGTTCTCTTTTTGATCACAAGCAAGGTGACCTTGACTCAGTCTCTACTTAGCCTTTTTACCTTTAGTTTGTCAAGTATAGCAATGTTAATGAGTCTACCTCAAATGGGTATTGATTAGTAAATGTGATCTCATAAAGCTATTTAAAGAAACTTCTAAAGCACAAAAGATGGATGTAAGATAAACTGTGAGTGGGAGGTAAACAGGCAAAATGTATGAATTATGACTGTAAGATTAGGTACATATGCCTTCTGATGTATTGCATGTATTATGGACAAATGTTTGCGTTCACCTAAATTCCTATGTTGAAATTCTAAACCCCAGTATAATGATGTTAGGTGATGAAATTTTTGACAGCTAATTAGGGCATGAAGGTAGAGTCCTCATGAATGGAATTAGTACCCTTATAAAAGAGACCCCAGAGATCTTTCTACCATGTGAGGATGCAACGAGAAATTCACAATATACAGCCTAGAAGAGGACCCTTACCACATCGCTATCATGCTGACACCCTGATCTAGAACTTTCTAGCTTTCAGAACTGTAAGAAATAAATTTCTGTTGTTTATAAACTGCCCAGTCAATGGTACTATTTTTATAATAGCATGAACTAAGATGATACATTAACAAATCTAAGGAACATGGCAAACAAGGTAATCCCATGCCATTGTGACTTCAATTAAGCTGTCTTGCTCAAATATATTAATATAGCTGATACATGGACATTTTCAAAAAATGGGATAAATATAAACCATAAATAATTGACATCAGATTAGGTTTTTCTCTTAATAAGTAAAAAAAAGTAATTCAGAGGTTTTTGGTTTCATAATTGCAGATGAGATTGTGGGTCTAAATTTGCACTCTAGACACCATAAAACTCTGATGTTAGGGGAGAGGATGAGTGTGTCACAAACATGCTGCATTTCCTTTAGGATTGAAGAATTCTCCATTTATGATGAAGAGAAAGTGAGAGCAGATGGACATGGATTATGGAAGAATTTATTAATAGAAAGCAGTTTTTATTCTAATTTGTTCCCATAAGCCTAGTGATTCTGTAGTTTCAAGCAATGCGTTTGGATCATAATATAAGCTAAGAGATGGTGGTGTGAAGAAAATGGCATGGATGATTTCTCCAAGGAGTCTCCAATTCTTCAGTTAAGTGATGAGTTTACATTATTTTATGATCAATTCAGATCTCATTTCCTACAGAAATGCTTCCATCACTCCTTAGCTAAGGTTAAGTATTCATCAGATGCTTTCCCATAACAGCTTTCAACATACTGCACATTGCAATTGCATTTACCTGTTCCTGTTCTCTATTTGATTGATCTGTCCATTGTTTTCATATTTATCTATTTCTTAGCTCTGCCTTCTGTATTTTGAGGACAAGCAGGGAAAGTTTTAACTGGTATTTGTTCTCAGTGTTCAGTAACTTCTTTATTGTTGAGTGATTCAGTAGATTCTAATCATGTGTGAGTCAACAGCTGTTCATTAGATAGACATACTAACTGATGTAATGGCATTTTATACACAATATGATGCAATGTGAATATCTGACAATGTTAGATGAAATGAAATTTTTGTCTATGAAGGTGTCTTTTAGGTAACAGTGAAGAAAAAAGCAGAGCACATCCATATATTGTTCAAGATTTTAAGGGAAGTAAAGATATGAGACTAACCTTGCTTCTAGATTTTCCAAGAATGAAATAATTTATCAGAACACAGTGTACCTCAGCAGTTCTTTGTTCTGATGATCTAAATTTGTGGACAGTGACTGTTGTCCCTGTCCCCCCAAATTTTTTGTATTTCTCCAGACACCTCTAAATAACTTGTCTTGCTTTCATTATGTTTCATAGCTGTACTTATTCATGTTTTCCAAAGCGTCATGATTATTTTCTATCTACTTTATAAGGAACTGTTTTGCCTTTGCTCCACTGTTTTTAATCTCACTAAAATTTTAAAAAATAAATGAATTGTCTGGTTCATATTTACCAGTCAATGCTGAGAACTTCAAGCCAAGTTATTATACAAAACAATGGGCCCTATGCTGGAAGAAGGGAACAGTGCCCAACCATGTGACTTATGGCTAAGGTAGTAGGCACAAGAGGTAAAAAGCAAGCACAAAAAGCTACTTCTGGCAGCTTTGAAATTATCATCAGGACATAATTGCTCCTGTAAAGACTCACATTATGTGCTTCATTGTTTCTACCTCCATTGCACTAATGCATCCCATTACTGTCTCCATTAGTTGAAGTCCAACTACTGATTAATACCCCTTATCAACTTGGCAGCCCATTAGCATACACCAGTCAGTTCAGAGTTCAAAATTCAGTCAATAACTCTTTGAGTAACTTTAAAAGCACCATAATACCATGGCAAGAACTATAATCAGGGTAAAACAACACCGGAAACACCAGTAATAATTCGGGTCACCATGATTAAATATCAAATGGCTATTAAAGAGAAATTGCTCTAGAAATTAAATAAGCAAAACTGACTTGTCCCCTGCTTCCATTTGTAAAAACCGCAATACAATACTGCAGTAAATACAAACAAACAAACACAATTCTTTGTTTCCAGAGATTAATATAAGCAAGCCAACAAACAGAAATAGGGGGTTCCTTTCTAAAATTAGCTCCCAGATTCATGAAACCTTGAGCCTTTTTTTCTGAAAGGTACTAACTCCATAAAAAAGCACTTTGTTTCTGACTTCTGCAATATGATTTCTGATAACGCTTGCAGATGTGGAATCATGTGAAGAGACTGAGGTGTTTACGTGCTTTTTTCCAGTATGAACAGACTAATGGCATCATGATAACCTTATGGTTTTATTTCTTTTAGTACTTGGTAATTTTTTCTCCTTTTCTTTTTAAAGGGAAAGATATGGGAGCATGGTAAATAGTTCTTTTGAAAGTCAGGTCCTTCTTTCCTTCCTTCCTTTCCTCCTCCTTTCCTACCTTTCTTCCCTCCCTCCTTCCTTCTTTCCTTTGCTCCTTCCTTCTTTCCCTCTTTCCTTC